>JAODAL010016053.1:0-81899 GCA_025379985.1 Phyllomedusa bahiana
AGTGCCATAACTCAATGGGAAAATCCAAACCTAGTCACACATTTTTGGATTTTCAATTGTTGGTTTTAAAAACCCCACCTTTTTTATTAACATGATCTATAATCATATGGTTCAATTTTAAAGACTAGCCAAATCCAAAAACAGAAAGAAAAATAAACAGTACGGCGATTTCCACAGCATTTTACGTCCAATTTAGACATACCCTTGGTGGGATAGGCAAGTAGGCAAAACAGCTGGGGGGGTCTACCTGGGCTCACTGTCTTTTTTTTTCCCCGTCGCTCTATTTTTTTCCCCTTTGGGGAGGAAAAACGAAGACCCTGGAGGTTTAAAAGTTTATTGCAGTTATCTTACCGGGGAAAGTAGGGGAATGTACTATAAACTTAAAAAGTTAGATTCAGTAGGCATGGGTTTAGCAAAAAAGGTTTTTTTTCCTCATTTATCAAAACCCCAAACAGCAGTCGAACCCCTCCCAAAAGGGAGCTGAACCTCTGTGGCAAAGGGGGGGTTTGCGGTGCGGGAGCTGGCGGGGTCTCGGCCGGGGGTAGGCTGGCTTGGGCACGGCTTCGGAGGGGGTTTGGCCCCATGCAAATTAATAGCAGGGGCAACCGCGCGCGAGCCGCGGGGCCACCGCCACCACCCACGCAGACCCTGTGGCAACCCCAAAGCCCCCCACGCGAAAATTTCCCCCTGCAAGAATTGACAGGAGATTTTCACAACACGCCGGCAAAACCCCGCAGCGAAACCCGCGGCGTTGAAATCAACGGGGGTTTTTCCAATAGGAAACCATGTTAAAAAAACTAGGCGCTTTTGGCCGCAAACCCGCCTTCGGGCCCGCGGCCTCCGCGGCCAAATCCCCCCCCGTGGAACAAAGCCCTTAAAAAGAAAGTACACTGTTAAAGTCGCTAAGCTCACGGGGGAGGCAGATGGGAGCGGGTTTCCCCCCTTTCCGGCTGAAGCGGGGGGCAGATTTTCCGGGAAAGGAAAGGAAAAAGGCTAGAAGCCTTAAAGGGATTTTGTATATATTTTTCCAGTGTTTGTCAGCAAGCAAGCCGGAATGTACCCGGGGGCCGAAACCTGCTCCAAAACCCCACAGCGTATAGGAGAAGGGCCACAAGGGCCCTCGGGGGCAGCACAGAGTACCAACCTGGACGGGGGGAAAGAGCCACTTATCAAGTGGGGTTTAAAACAAGGTGGTAGGGAGGATACCCCCCCTCGGTACTGCTGGGCGTGTGAGGAAGCTGCAAGAGCTCATGAATCTCTTTAGAACCAGAGGTTCTGCATTCGGTTGTTGGAAGACAAGGAAAGAAAACCCCACATTTCTCCCGTCACAATGTCTTTTGTCTTTATTTTATACGCCGGTCACCAAAACCGAGTGAGTCCCCACCTCTCTCCCCCAATACAAAAAATCTGAGCTTGTTCCCCCCCCTAACAACCCGAAAATAGCTGCAACCTGAAGGGCTTACAAACGTTCACATATTCTTTTTTTAAAAAACTGTCTTTTTAGTGCTGGGGAGGCCTGAATTTTTTTTTTGTGTGCACAAAGGGGTGATGCAAAAAATGATAAGGTACAAATCAATTTTTTGGGCCTTTGGTCAGATTGTCCTTTCTGTTTTTGCTTTCCCTTTTTTTTTCATGAGATTGGTCAACCCCCTTTTGGTATTTTTTTCCCTTTGATCTGTTTAAGGATAAATTGACTTTTTTTAAATTTTTTTGGGGGCGTTCAAATCGGGAAATATAAAAAGGGGGTTTTCCACGAAGAAAATTACGGAAGCTTGCAAATTAAATAAAAAACATTTTCACCATTCACTTTAAAAAATTTTTCTGGACCGGTTTTGTCTTAGCTGCCCTTTAGTGACCATTATTTACAGCCCCCTCCCCAGGGGTACGACCAGGCTGGAGCTCCTAATTCCCTAAGCCTTATAAACCGGGTTAGCTGGCGAAACATGTCGCAGGTCAAATGACGTTTTAAATTGAAATCTCTCCCTCGTCACAAGTGCCCCCCTCAGGGGGTCACTGGGGCCTTATTTGTTCAGGTCCATAATTGGGACGACTCCCCGGGTGGTAGCTTGGGACCCTTACGGAGTTATAATTTGCATAGAAAAAGGCTCTCCGTTAATAGGTGGTGCTTCACCCTTGAAAGGGGGAAAAGGGGAAACCCCTTTTTTCAAACAAAAAGGGGAAATGTGAGGGGGGATGGAAAGGGGAAAGGGGGAACTTAAAAAGTTCGAAAGCTTTTGGTAGAAACAAGGGTGAAAAACGAAAATAAACCCCCCAAAAGGGGCCCGAACCCACCCCAGGAGAAGATTTTCCCCCCAGGGTGCAGTTTTTGGGCCCCCCCCAAAAAAAATAAAAAAAAAAAAGAAAAAAAGGGTTTGGAAAGGAAAAAAACCCGGGGGCGGTTTAAAGGGGGGGAGGAAAAACCCCTTGACCCCAAGAACCCTTAATTTTAAATAAAAAAAATTTTTCAGAGAGGGAAACGGGGGTGCCAAGGGGGGAAAAAGAACCCCCCCCCCCCCCGGACCGGGGGCGGGAGAAAGGTTTAAAAAAAGGGGGAAGCCCAAGGGGGGGGGGGGGGGGGTGGGGGGGGGGGGGGCCCGGGGGGGCAGGGGGGAGTAAAATTTGGGGGTCAAGGGGGGAAAAAGCACTTTTTTTGCAGAAATTCAGCAAAAAAATTTTTCGTGTATTTTTCAAAAACCACACCAAACACACCCCCAGTGTTTACATAAACCCAAAAAAAATTTTCTGCCCTTCTTGCAACATTTTTAAAAGACACCACAAATAAAATGACAAAAAAGACATTCTGTGGAGACAACAGGACTTTTTATAGAAGCTATCGGAATTTTTTTCAGTTTTTTTTTTTTCAGATTTTTATAAAACAAAAATCTGAAAAAAGGACATTTTTGTTGACAGGCCCATAATAGAATTTTTATCAAAAACAATTTAAGTTTTGGGGAAATTTTGGGAAGGGCAAATAAAAATTTTTACAGTTTCAAACCTCCTCATCACAGCTATTTTAATAGCCCAAGGGCTTCTGTAAGTGAACCAAAACCTCAAAATTTAGTTACCTTGGGATATAATGGTGTTTTTCCAGCTTGAGACAGGCTTTGTTTTAGCTGTACTTCTTTTCTTTTTCTGAACTTTGTCCCCCTAAACCCCGAAGCCCCGGCAAAAAACCTAAAGGCCAAACTTTTTTCGTTTTTTCCTCCTTGCGTTCAACGGTTTTAATTTTTTTTTTTTCAAAGAGCAGTTGGATGAGGCTTTGTTTTTTTGCGGGAGAAGTTGTACTTTTTTTGGGGGGATGTTTTATAAAAATATAATACTAAAACATCCCCCCCCAAAAAGTACAACTTCCCCGAAAATAAGCAGTGTTTTTATTAATTTTTGCTCCAAAGACCAGTAAAAATTTTTTTAGGGGAGTTTTTTTTTTTCTATAACAATAATCCATTTATTTTTGAACAAAAAAACAACATTTAATAATACTGTAGTGATTTCATCACAAACATCCATAATCACCAAACCCCTGAAATTTCATAAATAAAAAATGCCTATTTTTATTTCGGGGGGTTTCTTAATTTTCCGGGGAAAAAGGGTGTTTTTATGTGGGGTTGGTATAATATATATAAAAATAATATAAATATATATATTAAAAAATATAAACATAAAAATATTGTAAAAACAATTTTAAATGTTTTTCAAAATAAAATAACTACTTTAAAAAAAAAAAATCAACATTGTTTTTGTAATTTTTTTTTATACCCCCATTTCCCACTAAATCCTTTAGATGAATTCAGGTTTTTCGGTTTATGGATACTAATAATTGAGTTTTTTTTTAAAAAGGGACAATTTAAATTTTAAATTAGGAATTATTTTTAAAATTTTTTTTTTTTACATGTTTTTGTTTTTTTAAATTTTTTTTTTTATAATCCCATGAAGGGATAAGTATTTTTCAATTTTTTTTGTACACTTTGTAATGTTTTGGCATATTCATATATGCTAATACATTACCTTCTGTGTCATACTGACACAGGGAGCAGTCAAGCACACACACAGTGCCCCCACAGCATTTCCCTATACAGACGCCCCGAGCAAATCTAGGGCCCCAAGGCTACGACAGATGCCCCCCGCCCATCGGGGCGCTGGGAGTCCGTCATGGAGGAGCCGGGAAAGCCCTCTTTTTTGCTGTGTTCACGGCTGCAGAATCAAAGGTTAAACGCCCCGGGGAAAACCGAGGTTTCCTCCACTTTTTCGGCACTTACAGAACTGTGCAGGAACAGAGCTGTTAATTACAGCTCTTTTCCCCATGCAATTGCGGCCTCGGGGCCACAAAACTCCTCTTTCCCGCAGAATGTCTAAAGAATCGCTGAAAAAAAAGGACCTCATTGCCCCCAACTATAATGGGGGGCAGCCAAAAAACTTAAAAAATTTTTCCCAATAGCTTTCAGCCTCTTTTTGGAATGGAGTTGAATTGAGGGGGGTGCTGTTTTCTGCCTCTTCCCCCCCCCTCTTCACCCTCCCTCTTTTCCCCCCTCCCTCAGCACACAGCAGCTATCCGGGGTTGCTGCTAAGTTAACCCGGGTTGCCTCCCCAAGAGTCTAATTGCAATGCAGAACAGCTTTCATACCCACATCTGCTTTCTTTCTATCTCCACACCCCCACAACAACAAAAAACCCTCCAAACAGAGGCGGAAAGCGCAAAAATTTACTCAATTTTCCCCTTTAAAACAAAAATGTTTACAATCGTAAGTATAATATATTACACTCCACAGACATCAGAATTAAATAACAAAAAAGGTCACTGCTGTCACATCTATTAACACCTCACTCTCTCAATTGTGTAAAGCAGGGGGAAGCAGCACACACGGGGGTTTAATCCAGGCATATGGACATAAAGCCAAGTCCCCCCTCCCCCCCCTTTACTACAGAACATTCCGTGCAGGGGGGCTCTCTCTCCGCCTGCCCCCAAATGTAAGTCATACAGACCTTACAGCCATAGATAAGGTCAAAAGGGGGGCTGCTATAGAAATTTTGAAAGCAGGCATCCTATAACAGGCTACTCAAAACAGTAGGACATTTTTTTAATGAACAAAATTGCAAAGGCTTGTTTTTTAAAGATCTTTTAATTAAAACCCAATCATTGAGCGAGACAACCCCTTTAAACAATTCAAATATGATCAAATGTGTCATGTACAGGTAACACAAAGCTGCAATTATGCTCATTCACACTTTGTCAGAGGTTTTTTTCCCATTGCAAGGGGCAAAAAGGAAAAAAAAGGACCCCATTGATTACAATGGGGCCATCTTTTTCCACCGGGGTCCGTTGTTCAGATATAAAAAAAAAACAGCGACACAACCCCAAAATATATAGTTTTTTTTTAAAAAAAAAACAAAATAAGGGGCGTCCACACGCACAGGACAAATACCGTTTTGCGGCCCTTCCCCACGGGCCCCGGGGGGGACGGGTTTTCTCCGCGATACGGAGAAGACCCTCCCCCTCCCCTTTTTGGGTTCATATTTATTCCAACCGGACGAAAATCAACATGCCCATGCTTTTTGAGCGGCCCGCGGCGGAAAAACCGCCGGGCGAAAACCCTGCAGTGGGGGCTGCTGCACGGGTTTTCCATAGACACAAAATTGTGCAATTTTGGCCGTTTTTTCACGGTCTGAAAAAAACCGCAAACCCCCCGAAAAAACCCCCTGAAAACCCCCCCCGTGGGGACACCCTAACATCAGTAAATGTGATAAAATTTTTATGGGGAATTTTTTGACAGCCCGGGTTTTCAATGGTTTTTCCATCAAAAACCGTCTGTAAAACCACCCAAAATCCGCTGGGGGCTCCCTAAAAGGTTTTCAAACTAACATTAGTTTAGTGATTACAGAAAACAAATCTAGCAACAAAATTTCAGTTTATCCTATAAATATTCCCTGGAAAATGCAAAAACACACACGCTATTTTTTTTTTAAAATAATTTATAATTTGATATTTTGATCATGTTTTTTATTGGGGTTTTTGGGGTTTCAAACTCCCAGTCCTTTGTGTATTGGAAAAATCATTATGAAAAACTGTGTTACGGTTCCGGACCGAAAAGGGGTCCCCCTGGGCCACCACAAGCGATTTGTAAGCCACGCCAGGAGCTAATCTAAGTAGGTTTCCCCCAATTCACCAGGCCCCCGCAAAAGGGGAGGCTTGCTCGGGGGATTCCCCACCAGGGGGCCACCCCTGAGGGGCTTTCTTGTGGTGGCAGCCGAATATACGTGGGCAAAATCGTCAGGAGGCTCGTAGTCGGGTCAGGCAGAAGTCAGGGCAGGGAGCTATGGTTCTGGACGGGGAGGCGGGCAGGCAGGCGGGAGAATTCGTCAAGAGACGGGGAAACGAGGGGACGTACACTTAACAGGACGAACAATAGGAACCTTTTCTAAGGGAAGCACAAAGATCCGGGAGGGGCGGGCGGGAAACGCCCAGGTGAAATAGAGGCAGGCCCGGCAATTAAAACCCCAATTACCGGCGCACTGCCCCTTTTAAATCTCACAGAGCCGGCGCGCCCCCCGTAGATGACAGGGGCGCGCGCACCGACAGCAGGAGACTGCAGGGACACAGGAGCGCGGCCGGGTAAGTACTGACGCGCCGGAGGGCGGTGCGCCCGCCGCCCGACACCCGGCAGTCGGCGGCACTCGTCCCGGGACCGGGTGCAGAGCTGCCGCCCGGCGCCCCGCAGGAGGAGTCGCGGGCGCCGGTCGCAACAACTGAGCTTTCTCTCATACACACTGCTATTATTTTGCACATAACTGTATGACCCAAGCCTAAAACACATAGCAATCCATCTATCCTTGAGGTTAAAGGGGTTTTCTCACTACATTGATTCAATTCACCTCAGTCCTGTTTTCTTGGTTTTACTTTGAATTCAGAGGCGTGTTTACAGGCTTCTACTAGGCTGCAGTAGAAACCAGGTCTGTAGCTATAGCAACCAATGCTGGCAGCCTATCAGGAGAGAGTAAACAGGTCAGGTCTATAGAAACCTGAGGAGCTGATGCAGCCCATACAAGAGGGGATATCTAGGAATAGGAAGGACACTGTTAATGGACACATATTGCAAAGTGACTTGTTTTTGCAAGATCTTTAACATAAAAAGAAATCCTTGCAGTGAGACAACCCTTTAAATGAACATATCAGCCATTGTCATCGGAGATCTTGCTGGCATACTGGTAACATCCAATTAGACTTATTGAGCAATGTCTTATTGGTTCTCACTGGTGGCTATTGCAGGTGAGACATCCTCCTGCTATCTGATCATTCAAGGTACCATGGTCTAACATGCTACATGTGTTGAAACATTTTGAGTGCTAACGTCTGACCCTTTTAAAGGCTTTAATAGCTTTCCATAAATCATGTGATCTAGAGTCATCTATACAGAATAAATGTCCTATAGGCTACAACTGGAACAAGATAATCTTATATGAGATCAGTGAAATTATTCAGCAAATGTTGGAACCCAATTCCCATCCAAAGAAAGTTTCCCTGTGAAAGCAAAAGGTATTGTATAATCCTGTCAAGTTTATAATAGCTTATTACATAGTTGGTTCACATTATTATAACCACCAGCTAATAGCTAGAGTAGAAGCCGTGTGCAGTACGAACAGTAGATAACCGACTAGGAGTGACTCCATAAGGTCCTGGTCAGTTGTCTTAGGTATCTGGCAGCTGCTGGAGGGTGCGTGGGGGGAACCATGAAGCAAACATGACAATCAAGGGGGTTCACATATGCACAATTGGGTTCAAGCCTATGGAATTAGGGTTCCAGGGTAGTAGTTGAAAGTCTTGGTCCTGCTCTTCCAACCACTGTTAGACATTTCTAGCCATGTGACATGTCCCACTGTCTTGCAGGAAGATCCCATCAACTCCAAGAAAGACATTCAGCATGTATGGGTGTATGTGATCTGCAAGGATGGATTCATACCCATGTGGATGAGTGGCTCAGACAATGCAAAGAAAACATTTTTTGAATTACCATAACATTGCCACCAGAAGCTTGTGTTCTTCCAGCAGTGGTTGCAGGGTGTTTGTTCTCAGTTTCTCGCCTGATACGCCAACATCCATCCATTCAATGAAACAGAGAATGTGACTCATCGGAGTAGGAAATTCTTTGCCCATCAGCAGAGGACTAATTCCGATACTGCCATGAAAGTTGAAGACTTGTCTGACGATGCAACTTGGTGATCAGAGAAGCAGTAACACCCGTCTTCTTCAGAGCCCCATTCGCAGTAGGGTTCACTAAACTGTTGAGTTAGACACACATCTGGGCATCCCCTGGTTCATTTTGGTGGTGAGCTGCTCCACTGTATTTTGTCGGTCCACCCTTGCAGCTGACCTTCACCTCTCACAACAATGACACGTAGTACTCTGCAGTTTCCACGTCTCTCATCCACAATGGCGCCATTTGTCCCCCACGAAGGGGTCCTTTAACAAAGTTTGCATAAGGCCCAGTAACTTCAATGTAGACCATTTATTTCAACAGAGAGAGATTGTGCACATCTTACCTGATTTTCCCAACAAATGAGCCTAAAACAGAACAATTAGTTCAAATGGTCAGATCCTTAATGATCAATATCATATGATTCACAGGTCATAACACATTGCGGTGGGAAAAGCCCTTAAAGTGAGCTTTATCCGTGTGAGGACTATTATTCTAAGGAACATAGGAAATCAATTCTGCTGGAGCCAGAAGGTCTGTCTAATCAGCTTCACATCATCATTTGTCTGTACAATCCTCCCGGTCGTGCCTATAAAAGCATTTCTCACGGGCACCAGTTATGGTTTTCCGTGTCCTTACTGGAAAAAACATAGTCATCACATATTACGAGGCTTCACCTGCCATGCCCAGTGCACTGCGGCTACATAACTAGTACTTTAGTTTACTATGTTATTGCAAGGGTAGCAGACAATCAATTGACTATTGTATTCTAAGAAGCAAGATGTCATATGTGTAGTACTCCAGGGTTCTCCAATCTGTGGCATACAAAGGCTTATCCACTTAGCAATACCCTATTGGCAAATATAATACTTTATTACTGCAGGGAAAACTGATTAAAGGGGTTTTCTCACTACAAACAAATATCTGTAATGATGGGGACAGTAAAAATAAGCAGTTTTGCAATTGCTTTGTATTACCTAAATAATTTCGTAAACAGCTGTTAGCTAATCTGTGTGTTCTACAGTCTGGGGCCTGTACTGTGATTGGCTGCCCCATGCTATTTGTGCTCACCCCCTCCCTGAGCTGTGTGAATCAGGCTGCCTGTGCTCCTCTCTACTCCTCTCCCAGTGATAGCTCCATGTAAAGGATCTGGGAAATTACTGAGTCTCTTTAGCTACTAGATTCACTCCCCCTACACTTATAGCACAGCCTTATACACTCTGCTCTCCCCCCACCCACATAACACACCATTATACACTCTGCTCCTCCACTCATATAACACACACCATTATACACTCTGCTCCCCCATCCATATAACACACCGTTATACATGCTGCTCCTCACGACAATATAGCACACCATTATACACTCAGCTCCCCCATCCATATAACACACCGTTATACACTCGCTGCCTCCATCCATTAAACACACAATTATACACTCTGCTCCCCCACCCATATAGCACACACTCATACACTCTGCTCTCCCACCCATATAACACACCCGTATACACGCTGCTGCCTCCACCCATATAACACAACCTTATACACTCTGCTCCCCCACCAATATAACACAGCCTTATACACTCTGCTCCCCACACACAGTATAAACACACCTCTATACACTATTTATAACGGTTTACACCAATCCAGGTGTTCTAGTTACAAGGATTGCTTGTGGAGCCTGGGAGGGAGGTGACACACACAGCTTTCCATGCATGTTAATTGACCACTGCAGGTGGTCTGCAGAGCTGTGACATCCACTCCCTCCCACTGCTCACACAGAAAGAAGAGGACTCTGCAGGGAACAGGGAGGGGCGTGATGACGTCACCACTCTTTAGTAAGGAGCCAGAGAAACAGCTCAGATGCCTGTGAAAGCCTGTAGTGAGAAAACCCTTTTAAGGCCATGTTCACACCTCGTTTTTCCCTATGTTGCAAGTGTCCATCAAGGTATCAGGAGAAAAGGTAGCCTGATGGATATCGCTACCGGCCAACACTTTTTTTGAATAAATGTAGTCCTAATAGGACTAGTTTTATTGGACCGGTTCTATTTGCCGGCAGTACAGGCGTTCTATTGATGTCTTTGGGCTGGCCAAGACTACGTTGTAGTATCCGTCGGGATGACTGGCTGATTCAGTCATACATTTCTAGGAGGAATAAAAGAGGAAGAGCACAGCACAGAGATACAAGAGAAGATGCACCAGAACTGTTATATCACAGATGACACAAGGATTTACTACACCAGACATGTCAGGTGTCATAGGCCCTTTTTAAATGGGTATTCTCATCTTATACAGTGAAGGCATATTGCTAGGATATAGCATCACTTTATGATCGGTGGCTGTCTGAGCTTAAAGGGGTTTTGCCACCATGTGATGTTGACGTGGGAACCTCCAAAATGGGTATTTAATCACTTTTCTAAATATATGTGATTAAAAAAAGTGAAAACTCTGAGAGCTACAGCATTTCTCAATCCCCCTTGGTTACCTCAAAGCTTCCCCTAGTCACGACCCAGGAGCTGAAAGGCCGCCGCTTGCGTGAATCACTTCTTATCTGATGACAGGCAGAATGAATGGTCTTTTAAGGCACCAGGTAGGAATATGTTTTCTTTTGTATACAGAATAACTAGCTGTAGTGTTATTAGATCCCTGCTTTATCTGATAAAGAAGCTTTCAAGCTGCTGTGTAGAATAGGTGTTCTCTTTTGTATACAGAATTCACAAGTTATAGTTTGATTATTAGAGTGAACATGTCACAGGATCCCCTTATGCAGGCTCTGTGCTCTGGCTGTGTGTGTCTGTGTGTGTCTCTGTCAGCTCGTGATTTGTTTACATTACATTAGCTTCTTAGCAGATAAGGTTTCTCCTGACAGTGCCGTCTGAGGCTCTGTGTCTTGCTGTATTGAATCCACTGTTGTACTGTTTATTAGTTCACTTAAGTTTTGAGACGCTCCCTTGGATTCCTCACTCCCCCCCTCCCCTCTCCCTCTCTCCACTGCAGCTTCATTTGTTTACATCTTGCTCTCATGCTGAACGGAGGTCAGTACTTGGTCTGTTGGCAAATCCCCTTTAATGATCCAAAAAATGAAGCCTCTTTCTAAGTTTTCCCTGCAGAGCAGTGCAGCCAGAACGTTTCACTTCAGTAGAGCTGTGCTACCGCTCCCCTGCACAGCTAGGTAGCTGGAGCACCACTATGCAGGAAAACACAAGCCTATTTGTTACAGCACTCTATTTTCCAATCACTCGGTGCCAGTCCTAATCAAATTGGAAAATATCTTCACAAAATTCAGACATCACACTACTGGAACGTTTCACACAAGGAAATATTCTTAATCAGTCAGGGTTAGTAAAAAATAAAGTTTAACTCCAGGTGTATACTGCAAGCATATATCTCAGAGTAATCCAGAATTCCAAATAGGATCTGAACGCTTTAGTCAAAACTGGACATTTATCACAGAACTTCTCTTTGCTAGACATACATAGTCATGTCCTCATGAGGCCTCTCTACTTGACGTACAGTACATAGTCATGTCCTCCCTGCTAAGTCTCCAGGAGGACATGACTATGTATGTCTAGCAGGGAGGCTCCAGGAGGACATGGCTATGTATGTCTAGCAGGGAGGCTCCAGGAGGACATGACTATGTATGTCTAGCAGGGAGGCTCCAGGAGGACATGACTATGTATGTCTAGCAGGGAGGCTCCAGGAAGATATGACTATGTATGTCTAGCAGGGAGGCTCCAGGAGGACATGACTATGTATGTCTAGCAGGGAGGCTCCAGGAGGACATGACTATGTATGTCTAGCAGGGAGGCTCCAGGAGGACATGACTATGTATGTCTAGCAGGGATGCTCTAGGAGAACATGACTATGTATGTCTAGCAGGGAGGCTCCAGGAGAACATGATTATGTATGTCTAGCATGGAGGCTCCAGGAGAACATGACTATGTACGTCTATCAGGGAGGCTCCAAGAGGACATGACTATGTATGGCCAGCAAAGAGATGTTCTGCTGATAAACGCTCATATCTTTTTCTGGAATTATGAATTACCCTGAGATATATGCTTGCAGTATATACCTGGAGTTACATTTTATTGGTTACTAACCTTTAATAAATAATACAGTATTCCCATGTTCAAATGCACAACCTTCTGAATTTTGTGACTATGCAGAAGCCGCAGTGCTGAATTGGTGGGATTCCCAAAGAATTGGGCTCCTCCATAATCATGCCACACACTTAAGAGATAGGAATTCCCTATTACGCATAACATACCCAATGCCTAAAGTCTTCCTTTGTCTCAATGAATATAGCTAAATCTTCGTAGGAAATATTTGGATAGTTCTGGTGTATTATGTTAAAGGCCATATATACAGTTACAACCACTTTTTAATGTTTCAAGCAATCTAAAGTGGTAACTGAGGAAACTTAATTAAAAGGGTATAGCTTTGTGCCTACAGCTTTTATGAAGAGCGATAGGTTTCCATGGTAACAGACTACAAACCCCGTGTTGTCTGATCCTGCAGTCATCTTGCTAACCACTTGTGCACTACTTTTTGCTAAATTATCAATCAGACTACACAGGCTATGATTGTAGTCTGTTACCATGGAAACACAACGGCCTATCTCTGCACTGCAAACATAACACAATAGGAGAGCTTTAAAGGGGTTGTTTCACTACAGACATTGATGACATATCGCTAGGACATGCCATCACTGTCTGATAGGTCTGGGTCCGACCTCTGAGATCCATACCTATGTCCTAAATGAGCCTCAAAACCTCTCTGTTCTGAACGGAGAGCAGGTTGGGACTCTTCCATAGGCATAAATGGGAGTCCCAATTACAACTGAGCATTACTGCTTGGCAAAACTCGGAACTCCCATTCATGTCTATGTGAGAGTTTCTACCACCTCTCCGTTCATGATGGAGATGTTTCGGGGCTCGTTTAGGAGATAATTGAGGGTACCAGATGTGAGACCCAGACCTATCAGACAATGATGGCATGTCCTAGTGATCTTCCTCCACTGTCTGTAGTGAGACAACCTCTTTAATGGATACTATTTGCAATCACAATAGTTTGAAACCGAAAAAATTGTTGTGAAGTTGGATCTTCCCTTTAAAGTAAAAAACAAAAGACAAAGTTGTAAACTAGAACAAAAGCCTGAGTCTGTAATGAGGCAATGCTAATTTGCAAATGAAACATTCCTCTCCAGATCTTCCTGGGCCATTGACGTCACATTCAAATAATCAACCACATTGTGGTGGGTGTCTACGCCGTCCTGAGAAGAAGCTGATAAACCAATAGAAAGCTGCCTGCAAGGTGTGTCTGCCCCGATCTGCTCAGAGTCTGTCCTACATCCTATAATCATAGCTAGTAGCTAGTAAATACACGTATATGATGTTATTCCAGCCATTACTAATTTATATAGGATTAGCACCTTATCAGTGCCCGCCATAACAGTGCCAGTCATAACACTACCAGACATACAGAACCAACCCTACAGTGCCCACCATAACAGTACTTGCCATACTTTGCTCACCATTACAGTTCCCACCATAACAGTGTCCACCATACAGTACTCACCATAACAGTGCAAGCCATACTTTGCTCACCATTACAGTTCCCACCATAACAGTTTCCACCATAACAGTACTCACCATAACAGTGCAAGCCATACTTTGCCAGCCATACAGTACCCCCCCAAAAGTAGGACTCCTATAAAAGGCCAACCATAACATTGTACTATATGGTGCCACCAATAAGGGGTAAACTATACAGTACCCACCATACTAGTGGCTGCTATACAGTGCCCACCCTAGCAGTGCCAGCCATACAGTGCAAACCATAACAGTTGTAGCTATGTGGTGTCCACAATAATAGGGCTATCCATACAGTGCCCAACAAAATAGTGGCTATACAGTACCCACCATAGCAGTGCCGGCCATATAGTGCCCACCATAACAGTTGTAGCTATATGGTGTCCACAATATCCATACAGTGCCCACCACAACAGTTTCAACCTACAGGCCCATGTAACGGGTGCCCACTATAAAATTTGCCCTAAATAACAGGGGCCCACCCCAAAACAGTCCCCCAGACATGCCACCCATACATTTGCCATCTTTCCCAGTCCCCCCCAAATAAATCCCTCCAAATTGATTTCCGTCAGTTGAATGCAGCTGTGAAAAGATGAACATCGCTTTCTGTAATATGATGACAGAAAAAATGCATGCTTGGGGTTTTAAAGGGAAAAAGGGGCCCGGATGTCGTGCACCCCTGCTATAGGGAATCCAGAAGTCATACACAAGCCCTGTTGCCTGCGGAGGCCATAGATCTCCTGCCACGTGAGAAGACACTAGTGTTAAAAGTGGCGCAAGGTAGGTGATGGCCTTTTTACAGATTTTCCACTGGGGCTCGGGATCTTTTAGCTTCACCTATGAGGGAATGGGGTAATGTTATTTATAGCATCTGACCTAAATTTATCTTGAGACACCGATGGCGTCTGGTCACCACTTTCCCTCCAGATATAAACCCTGAGGAAACGAAACCTTTTCCCGAAATATTTCAAAAAATTCTGGATTTTGGGTAAATCCCAATACTTAAAGGGACGCCTGAATACTGATCTACAATAAATATTTAATTTAACCCTCTGACACTTAAACTGGAGTTCTGTGATCTTTGTTTGGAATTTTAAAAAATACTTTTTAGTGGTTTGGTGGGGGGTCCCCAATTTATTTTAAGAGTCTTGTCCGAGATGTGAATTCATTTTAGGGGGTTTTTAAACGTCCCTTTGGGCTTGTTTTTCGGTTTAATTTCCCCGAAAAAAATTTCCGAAATACACCCCAAAAAATTTCACAAAAACAGTTCCACCTATCCCAGCAATGAAAAATTTTGGGGGGCGCCCAATCACCCCCGCTTTATTTTACGATTGTAATTTCACATGTGTCTGAAAGGAAATGACAAGTCACTTCTTTTCAAGCGTATACGGGCCATATAATATAAGGGCTTGTCCACACTGCGTTTTTTAATCTGATTTTGGATCCGTTTTGGATCCAAAAAATGCTTTAAAAAAAACTAAACGGACCCAACACTTTAACCCAAAAGGCAGCTTTTGGGGTTTGGATTGTTTTGTTTTGAAACCCGGGATCGCACCCTTTTAGTTTTTTATAGGGCCCCTTTTTTTCTCCCGTCTTTCAGCCCAAAAATTGGGACATGAAAATTTCTTGGAAGGGACCCAAAGCGAAAAGGGAAAAAACCGAATGGGCGATCACTCTTTCTGAATGCCGTTTCATTTTTACTTTGCACCCTTGTAAATCACACTGCTTTTTGTGAGTTGCATGTTTGGGTCCATCTAGGTGGACCCAAAAACCGCATTAAAACGCCGTGTGAACATACCCAAAAAGTATAGAAGGCATGATATTTTTTGGGGCAATACAGGGCCCGTTTGAACTGTTGAAACTAAAAGGGTTTGGCAACCCGCCCTTTTCAACCGCGAAATGGAGGGCTTTTATCGCAGGGGCTTTCTGTGTAAACCCTGGCCTTTGGTCTTGCTGAGGTAAATTTCATTTAAAGGGGGCTGTTCTGGGACCTGAATACATTTGAGTGGTTTGGTCTGGGGTCTTATTCATGTTAGGGGTCTGGTCTGGGGTGTGAATTACTTTTAGGGGTCTGGGTTGAGGTCCGAATAAAAGAGGTCTAAAAACTCCATGTAAACCAGGTCTAAAGTTTTTTCTGCAATGCTTCTTACTCAGAAAGCAGGGTGGTCCCTTATTATGGGTCCTACGGTGCCCAAAACGCGGTTTGGGGAGGTGTATCCGCGGCTAGGGGGGTTTGGGTTTTTGGGTGTTTAAATGTCAAGGGGATTGGTGCGCATGTCCATGGCTCCCCTCATGAGTCGAGTCTGGCTTTATTGGAGCTCTTTCCTATTGTAGTTGCTGTTGAGATGTGGGGGGGAACGTCTCTGGGACCGGAAAGTGAGATTCTTCTGTAAAAAATCTTTGGGGGTTCCAAAAATATTAGCCCTTTTTTCGGCGTCATTCCCCCCCGGGGTTTATTTGTTTTGTTTTTTGGCACCTTTTCGTTTTTTGCAGTTTTAAAATTTTGGGTAGTGGCTAGTCACTTTGGGTGGGGTTTTTTGGCCCGAATGAGGTCGCTGATGCTCTATCTCGTTCGCAGTGGGGTCGATTCGAGCATTGGCCCCCAGGAGCGGCCGGGTACAGAAATTAAGTGCCCCCAGCAACTCTGGAGCGTGGGGTTGCCATAGCCAAAAAAGGGCTGTTTCCCGGGGGGTCATTTGGGGGGGGGGTACTTTTTAAAAAAACCCCCCCTTGGGGGGAATAGAGCGGTTTTATGGTCTTGTATGGACGGGAATTTGGTTTGGGGGTACGGGGAGTGGGGACGAGAGGCTGTTGGGGAAACCCGGGATTAAATTTTGGGTTTTTTTGGGGCCCTGCGTCTAGGAAAATGGTCTTTTTCCCGGGTGCTCGGTTTTTTATCAGCAGTTTCCCCTTTGGGTTTCAAGTCCAGGGGTTTTTTTTGGGACATTCCCCCAAAGCCTTTTTTCAACCCCCCAAGTTTTTGAAGGGGGTTTTTCCCTCGGGTTTTGTCCCCGGGGTGGTCCCTTGACCAATTGTTTTTAGATGTTTGAACGGATTGGTCGGCACTCCCTTGGGGGGTGTCTCTCTTCCACCTGGCAAATTTTCTGGGCCCTTTTTCGGGGCCCTTTCATGTAGGTGAGGTTTGGGGATCCCCAGTTAAATTTAAGGGAGGTGGATTGTTTTTGGGACCCAAAGTTGGGGAACAAGATGGTTCGCCTGTCCTTTTGGACCGTCATTCAAAGGGCGGAAAGGGTTTGGACGTGGAAAAGGAATAAGCTTCCCCATCCCAGGGGCCCCTTTTGGTCCTATGTTTTTGTTGGCGGTTATTTTGGGGCGTGGATCGAGGGAGGACCCATTACTGAGGGACTTGGGTTTTTCCCGGGTTTATTTTTTTCACTGGGAACTTAAATTTTATTTTCCCCCCCCCCCCCCCCCCCTTCCCCCCCCCCCCCCCCCCCGGTTACCCCCCCCCCCCCCCCTTTTCCCAAAAAAATTCCCCCCCCCCCCCCTTTTTAAATTTTTTTTAATTTCCCCCCCCCTGGGAGTTCGCCCCCCATTCCTTCAGGGTTGGAGCGGCTACCGAAGGGTGGGGTCGGGATTAGCCCCCGGGTTTGAATTTTTTTCCCGGAAATTTGGAAAGGTTTGGGAGTCCCCACCGTTTTCGCCCTGTATATAAAGCCCTCATTTTTGGATTCATCAAAAGGGTTTAAACCCCGGGTTTGGATTTGGGAAAAGGGATGGCAGTTGGGGGAGGGTCATTTTTTTTTCGTTAGGAGGAGGGCCGGGGTTTTTGGGAAAAATTTTCAAACTTTGTGTTTTTTCGTTTTTGTGGTGGGGGTCATTTTGTTGTCATGGGGATGTTCCCCCCCCCCCCCCTCCCCCTCTGTTTCTTTTCCCAAATTTTTCTTTAGGCCGCAGGGGGTGCTTAATCTGGAACTTTGGTCACTCCTTTCCCCTGGGAATCCCTTCGGGCGCAGGGCCGGGCCCAAAAGGTCGACAACTTGGAGGTTTCCTTTTAAAGGTGGCTTCTTCTTTCGGTTTGGGGTTGGGGTTCGTGGCTTGTTATGGAGGAATTTCTGTTCGAATTTCGTCATTTGCCACAAAATTGGTTTTCTGTTTTGGGGGGGGCAATAAATTTGGGGGCCAGGCCGTTACGTGAACTTACCGAGACATTCGATTGATCTATTGAGGTTTGGGGTGATGTATCCCTTTTTAATAAGTGTGGTCAATAAGGCCGCACTTTTGTTGGCGGAATGTGAGCATTTTGAGAGACGATAGGGGCCCCCGTTAGCTGAATCGGGGATTGGGGGTTTTCTGGGCCAAAGGTGGGGTCTTTGTGCTCACAGGGACTGGAGCCGGGTGGGAATTTTTGGGGGTGGGATTGGGTCCACCTCAACAGATAGGCTGGATCGTGGAGCTTGGACTCCAAAAGGGTATCGAAGGGCATTGGGGTGGGGGGTGGGGCGCAGTCTGCGGTGGCGGTTTTAGCGGGCCCTTGGAGGAGCAATTCGGAGTGCCAGAGGACTTTTGGGATGACGGTCTGTTTTTTTTGGGAAAGTTTGTGGCTGGGTTCTGGTATTTTGGGGCGGTCACAGGGGAGTCCGTTGCCCGGATTACTGGATGCCCCGGAATCGGGCATTTGGTACCTTCGAGCCGGGGGTGACGGCTGAAGATAGGGAGTTTGAAAATGGGTTGGCCAGAACCAGGTCTTTTTGAGCTCTCAAGGACCTCTTCACCCCAACTTTGTTACATTGTTGTTCAAGCGTGTTTTTCGGTTTAGGTATATTTTTATATGTGGTTAATAGGGAGTTGGGGTAGTATTAACTCTTACTATGTTAAGGATATATATATATATATTATATATATATATGTTTTTTATATATATTGCTAATTTTTATATGGCATTTATGTTTTACTAGTGTTTTGTCTAATAAATACGGCTGCTGTGGCCATTTAAAATCCAACCCGGTGTCTTGTTGTATTTTGAGGGAATTAAAAGGGGAAGGGTCATGGAAGGAAGTGGGGAGTCATCGGGTGGTGGTTGGGGTTGGTTACGAGCTGGGGATGTTCAAGAATAAGCAGGCGATGCACTGGGTCAAGCCCTTCTTGGTTGCAACCGCACAAGTTGGTCTGAAGGAAGTTCACACATTACATTTTTCTATCACTGTTCCATCTAGGGGTATGTTCACACAGCGTATTGGGGTACGTATTGTACGCACCGCAATACCGTGGGTGTTTTGGAAGCACGTGCTAATCAGCGCGTATTTCCAAAGCTCGGGGAGGGGGGGTGGGGGGGTGGCTGGCCCCATTGACTTGCATTGTCAGCGGTTCTCTATGAGAGTTATGAATTACCGTAATTGCAGTGCACATTTTGCCACGTATAAAGCGCAATATGCAGCAAAATGCATGCCCAAATATGCAGCAAGGTAAGCCATGTTAACATACCCTAAGTAAGTTCCCATGGTGCATTTGTGCCGCACAAAACACGTTCATTTACACGTTAAAATTACGCACTTGCACAATCACTTTACAATGCACTGAATGAGTGCTGTACTTGAGCATTGTTTTATGCAGATTTTAGTGCAGATTTAAGCACAAAATACGCGCTAAAATATGTGCCAAAATACGTCATGTGAACTCACTTTTAGGTTGGATTTTTCTTACGTCTGTGTCTAGAATCGGCATCTTTCCACCCGGATTTTAGACACAGACTTTAAAATGTAGATGTGGATTTTGACCTGTAGACAGGGGCAGACAAGGACTGCAATGGGCCCCTGTGCAAGAAAAGTAAATGGGTCCAATTTCTTATTATAAAGCACGCCCTTATGTTTCTCTAACAATCCAATAGTAATTGTTAGCCACAAAACCCATTGGCTCAATATCTTAAGGTTATGTCTACACAGCACAGATTTTCCGTCTTATTTTCGGCAGTTTTAGTATTTAGAAACCGCTGAAAATCCGACGGGAAAAACGCTCACATAGACTTCAATACAATAAACGCCCTTTGTAATCTACACAGTTAGTTTTTTTCCAATCATTTTCCAAAGTCGTTTTGGTTTTCAATGTGTTTTTTGTCCTATGTTGTGTAGACCTAGCCTAACTTATACACAATAGAAAGCTGCTTTTTAGGTGACAGTGGCCCCCCTTTTCTATTGGACCCTCCAGTAGCTGCACAGGTTGCACCAGTGACATGTTCGCCCCTGCGAGTACAGCACTTTGCTATGTGCATGCACCCTAAGGCCCCCCTTCACACGGCTTATTGCCGACGGATTGGCGCCGTATTCCCGCGCCGGATTTGCGCTTCAATACGGCGCCAATCCGTCGGGAGTCATTACGGTAATCCACTGCTCTCATAGAGAACAGTGGAATCGTGCCCCCTTTCCCCGCTCTGGCAAATCCGCCGCGGGGGGAGAAAAGTGACATGCACATTATTTAAAGGCGCGGACGCGCCGTAAACAATGGCATTTTCTATGGGCCCGGGAGCGGCGCCCCCGCCGCGCTCCGACCCCGGGCCCCCGCCCGCCCCGTATTCACGGCGGATTTGTGCGCTCAATACGGCGCACAAATCCGTCGGGAATAAGCCGTGTGAACACGGCCTAAATCTGCTTCTTCCCCCAAGCACAATGTGCCAGTTATCCCAATCTTCTACAGTTATGTAATCTTTGTTCTACAGCTGAATTGTTCTTGTGCAAATTCACAGCCACAATTATTCAAATACAAACAGAGCTGCAGTAATGGAAACATACTGGGAATAAATATAGACATATTGCGCTGTCCCGGGCTTGATGCTGCACAAAGATGTTTGTGCATGAAGCTAAAGATAACAATATAAAGGTTACATAATACTGTGCTGAGGGTATGAAATCACAATGAACAGATTCTAGCAGCATCCACATGTAGCAGTGTGTAGATATAGCACTGGGTCACAGGAAACAAGCTGTTCTGCTGCCACCTGGTGCTGCCAGTGCAGTACTACACTACAAAAGAGAAGCTGCAGTGAAAAGCAAATCACAATAACATGACCCTGGAGGGGTATGTCCACGACCGTCTGATCACTGGGATCCCTACTGATCACTTCAATCAAGCAGTGTTGTGAATGGAGCATCCAACCATAGCCTTTCACCAGTGGAGTTGATTTTTGGGACCCACCAGTGTAACTGATTCTTGGGGCTCACCAGTGGAGTCTTCCCCCACTCTGACCCCTCCAATCGCTGTCTACTCCCATCTGACGTAAAAAGTTAAAAAACAAAAATGAGTTCACCAAATCCTTCGGTGCACGAACAAATCACTCTACCACAGGTATGATGCAAGTAAGAAGCAGGAAAAAGCGGGGGCCAGTACTCGATTTCAAAAATATGTGCAAATTTTTAGTGTCCCATTTAAAAATTGTAGATAAAAAACGTTACATACAACTACATATGGCTTTTAACGTGTTTCGGGTCTACAAAGAAAAAGGACCCTTAGTCATACCCCCATCTGACCCTTCCAGTGACTCTCGCCCCTCTCAGGGTATGTTCACACGGCTTAAATTGCCACATATTTGGGCGCGCATTTCGCGCTGCAATTATGGTAATTCATAGCTCTCATAGAGAACTATGGATTATGTGTCGTCTCCCCGTGTGTACAATACGATTGTATTTTATGCCCAGGGAGAGAATTGACATGAGAATTATTCATGGCGCTTACGCGACGCTGACCATGCATGTCAATGGGGCCGGCCCCCCGTGCTTTGGAAGTACGTACTGCAGTTACGCTGTGTGAACATAGCCTCACAGTCGACACCATATCCAGTATCTTCCCCCACTCTAACCTCTCCAGCCACTGTCTCCTCCCCACTGCGACACCTATGAGTCACTGGATGTAACTGCACTGTAATCACTTATATGTCTGCAGAGCGCCTGTGTACAACTGGTAGCTACCCCCATATGGTCACTTTTGTCACTGGATCATGTAATCTGAATCTTTCTATGCATTCCTATGGGAGGTTCAAAGTCAGTCTTATAGGAATGTATAGAGAGAAACAGACTTCCTGTCAGCATCAAAAGCAGCAGTGTCTTTCAGCCAATTAAAGAGCAGGTCATGTGACCTAACAGAGACTGTTGCATCAGCCAGATATCCTGTATGCAGCAGCAGGTAAGCAAAATGGCTGGCACTACAGTGCACCTAGAAGCAATTTCTAATGAACTAAAGGAGGGGGGGAGACTGGAGGGGTCATTTAAATGGGATCCAGGGCCACCATTAGAAATTTCAGGGCCCCATACAGCTGAAGCATCTGGGCCCACACCACCCACGTCAACCCCGCCCCACCAACCCGCCCCCAGTCAGAAACAGCACCCCTAGCCTCAGACACAGCACCCCCATCCTCAGACACAGCACCTCCAGCCTCAGACACAGCACCTCCAGCCTCAGACACAGCACCCCCAGCCTCAGACACAACACCCCCAGCCTCAGACACAGCACCCCCAGCCTCAGACACAGCACCCCCAGCCTCAGACACAGCACCTCCAGCCTCAGACACAGCACCCCCAGCCTCAGACACAGCACCCCCAGCCTCAGACACAGCACCCCCAGCCTCAGACACAGCACTTCTAGCCTCAGACACAGCACCCCAGCCTCAGACACAGCAACCCTAGCCTCAGACACAGCACCCCAATCCTCAGACACAGCAACCCTAGCCTCAGACACAGCACCCCTATCCTCAAACACACCCCCAGCCTCAGACACAGCACCTCTAGCCTCAGACACTGCACCTCTAGCCTCAGACACAGCACCCCACCCTCGGGCCCACAGCACCCCCCAGCCCCCAGACACAGCACTCCCAGCCTCAGACACAGCACCTCCAGCCTCAGACACAGCACTTCTAGCCTCAGACACAGCACCCCAGCCTCAGACACAGCACTTCTAGCCTCAGACACAGCACCCCAGCCTCAGATACAACACCCCCAGCCTCAGATAAAAGCACCTCCAGCCTAAAGACACAGCACCTCCAGCCTCAGACACCAGCACCTCTAACTCAGACACAGCACCCCCAGCCTCAGGCCACTGCCCCCCCAGCCTCAGACACAGCACCCCAGCCTCAGACACAGCACTTCTAGCCTCAGACACAGCACCCCAGCCTCAGATACAACACCCCCAGCCTCAGACACAGCACCTCTAGCCTCAGACACAGCACCTCTAGCCTCAGACACAGCACCCCCAGCCTCAGACACAGCACCCCCAGCCTCAGACACAGCACTCCCAGCCTCAGACACAGCACTTCTAGCCTCAGACACAGCACCCCAGCCTCAGATACAACACCCCCAGCCTCAGACACAGCACCTCTAGCCTCAGACACAGCACCTCCAGCCTCAGACACAGCACCCCCAGCCTCAGGCACAGCACCCCCAGCCTCAGACACAGCACCCCAGCCTCAGATACAACACCCCAGCCTCAGACACAGCAACTCCAGCCTCAGACACAGCACTTCTAGCCTCAGACACAGCACCCCAGCCTCAGATACAACACCCCCAGCCTTAGACACAGCACCTCTAGCCTCAGACACAGCACCCCAGCCTCAGACACAGCACCCCAGCCTCAGATACAACACCCCCAGCCTCAGACACAGCCCCCCCAGCCTCAGACACAGACCCCAGCCTCAGACACAGCACCCACATCCTCAGATACCACCCCCCCAGCCTCAGACACAGCACCCCCAGCCTCAGACACAGCACCCCCAGCCTCAGGCACAGCACCTCCAGCCTCAGGCACAGCACCCCCAGCCTCAGACACAGCACCCCAGCCTCAGAAAAAACACCCCAGCCTCAGACACAGCAACTCCAGCCTCAGACCCAGCACCCCCAGCCTCAGACACCGCACCTCCAGCCTCAGACACTGCAACCCCAGCCTCAGACACAGCACTCCCAGCCTCAGACACTGCAACCCCAGCCTCAGACACAGCACCCCAGCCTCAGACACAGCACCTCCAGCCTCAGACACAGCACCCCCAGCCTCAGAGATACAACACCCCAGCCTCAGACACAGCACCCCCAGCCTCAGACATCGCACCCCAGCCTCAGACACAGCACCCCCAGCCTCGGACACAGCACCCCCAGCCTCAGACACAGCACCCCCAGCCTCAGACACAGCACCCCCAGCCTCAGACACAGCACCCCCAGCCTCACAGCATACCAAGCTTCAGACACAGCACCCCCAGCCTCAGACACAGCACCCCTAGCCTCAGACACCACACCCCCAGCCTCAGACACCACACCTCCAGCCTCGGGCACCACACCTCCAGCCTCAGGCACAGCACCCCCAGCCTCAGACACAGCACTCCTCCCCTAAGACACAGCACCCCAGCCTCAGACACAGCACCCCCAGCCTCAGATACAACACCCCCAGCCTCAGACACAGCACCCCCAGCCTAAAGCACGCACCCACCTCAGACACAGCACCCCCAGCCTCAGACACAGCACCCCCAGCCCGGACAGTCAGCAGTGCCGCGGGGCCCATGTCCAGGCTGACTAGTTTATGAAACAACAGGGCCTGCTTGCAGTGGGCCCCCTTTGTTTCACCGGGCCCCGTATAGCAGTACCCCCTGTACTGCCTTTATGGCGGCCCTGATGGGATCTATAGCCAAATTTTTTTTCATTTACTAATTAAAACAAGAGACTGATCCATATTCTTTTCTTTTTAGCCATTTATATTTTCTGAATGTAGATTTCTCATTTCTGTGGCCTGTATATGATTACATGGGGTGGCCATCTTACCTGAGCTGCTTTTAACAGCATTTAGAGAGATACCATACCTCCCAACTTTTAGATATTGCAAAGAGGGATGCATTATGCTATGCCTCTAACCACACCCAAACAAAGGACATCATGCCATGCCTCTGACCACACCTACCAATTGACATCACACCAGGACACACCTCTAACCATGCCCCAGAATCATGCTCCGTCCCCTCCAGCAGACCAGCACCAACACAATAGCGGTGTTACTGTATGTATTTACATAAAGTGATGTATTGTATATTCAGAAATCCATACAAATAGCTGTAAGACAATGTTCTATGGATGATACCTCTATATAATGGTCATAGAGTGACCCACCTAATACCGGTATACAAGGAGAAAATATCACTGTACTGTTACTGAACAAATGATATTATCAATGATACCTATATACAAAGATCAAATAATTCCACCGCACCATGACCACATATCACCACCACAATGCTTGAATAATACCACCACACCATGACATCATATCATCGCCAGATAGTGACTGAATAATACCTTCACACCATGACCACATACCGCCACCACATAGTGACTGAATAATACATCATGACCACATATCACCAACACATAATGACGCAATAATACCACAACATCATAACCACATATCACCACAACATAATGACACAATAATACCACAACACCATGACCACATATCACCACAACATAGTAACTGAATAATACCAGAACATCATGACCTAACATCACCACCACCACCACGTGTCTGATTAATACTGCCACCCCATGACCACATATCACCACCAGATAATGACTGAATAATACTGCAACATCATGACCACATATCACTATCACAGAGACTGAAAAATATCACCACACATGACCACATAGTCACTGAATAATGTCACCACATCATAACCACAAATCACCACATAGTGACTGAATAATACCACTGTATCATGACCACATATCACCACCACAGAGTGACTGAATAATACAGCCATACTGATCCTGAATATAAACCAATACACTACTACCAATGTTCTTGACATACAGTGAATATGGGGGTAGATACCAGTTGTACACAGGCTCAGCAGACATATAAGTGATTACACTACAATAAAATTTAGTGACTCACAGGTGACATCTTCTCTGATGGGAGTCCTTCCCTTTTTCCTGTACAGACCTCCATTACGATTTCTCCCGGCCTCGTCCTTGCAAAATTAACCTTAGACACTGCCCTTTTCCAGCACCTCCTTACCAATTTCCTCCTCTTTACAAACTCCCCATGGAGTGATAGGTGGAGTAAAGGGCAGTGTACAGGGGGTTAAAGAGTGTTAGGTGAGGGTTGTAGTTTGTGATTGCACTCGGCCGCAGGGGTAAGAGAGATTATTATTATTATTATTATTATTTACTTTAGAGCGCCATTGATTCCAGAGCGCTGTACATTCAAGAGGGCTATAAACATAACATAAGTCAAACAAGTTCAATGCTGACAGTGTGTGACAATCAACTGGCACAGAGGGAAAGAGAACCCTGCCCGTGAGGGCTTACAATCTACAAGGAAGAGGAAAAGAGACAGAAGGTGAGGGGCAGACATGTCTATGTAGGGTGTAGTGACATCAGGGGTACTATAGTTTATAGGCTATCCTGAAGAGATGGGTTTTCAGGTTGCTTTTGAAGCTGGTGAAAGTGGAGGAGAGTCTGAGGTGTTGGAGCAGTGAGATCCAGAGAATGGGGGAAGCGCGGGAGAAGTCTTGGAGACAGTTGTGTGAGGAGCTGATAAGAGGAGAGCGGAGAAGAAGGTCCTGTGAGGAGCAGAGATTGCGAGAGGGGAGGTATCTGGAGATTAGAGCAGAGATGTGTGGAGGGGAGAGGTTATGGAGAGCCTTGTAGGTCAGGGTTAGTAACTTGCAGTGAATTTGTTTGGCAATGGGTAGCCAGTGAAGGGATTGGCAAAGGGGAGACGCAGAGGACTAGGGAGGAGGATGGAGTTTAATACTATTGGATAGTAGGAAATGCATTGTTTGATTGGCTGAATGTGCATTAGGACCTCGGAGATTATCCAGCAGCAATCAGAAAAAAGTCTGCTTACTGCTCTTTATATGGTAGTGGTGCCAGGGTAAAGCATCACGAGACACTGCCCTGACATCACTGTGTGCAGGGATGATGCCACATCCCCTACAGCAGGCAAACTGATTGTTATGGGGGGGGAAATCACTCACCTTTCTTGGAGGATAGATAGACTATCCAGTTTACAGGAAAGCTATTCCATCAGCAATCAAAGTCATAATGATGGGATAGCTATGTTCCTGCTGTGGGGGATGTACAGCACATACATAGAAATATATAAACCAAATTACTGTATATATATATTATAAATTATAAATTTGTACATGTATATGTGAGGAATATGTATAGGTGAGGAAAGAATTTTTTTTTATCATGTCACATACTGATTGGTGCACTATACTAAGCACAGCCTACTGTAGGCAACCAGGATTGAACTAGAGCAGAGATGGAGGGGCGTGAGGTGCACATGTCTGAGAATGATGATATAAGGGTGTAGAGGGCTGAACAGTGCTGTGAGGATTAGTGGGTGGGTGCAGGGAAGCCCTAGATTATAACTGCAATGGATTCTGGGACTTGTAGGAAAGAGCTGCTGGAGAACTACTGACCCTCCCACAACCAGGAAGTTTCACTGATCTTATGGTGGATGAATAAGGAGGCAAAAGAAGAGAAAGACATGAAGCTAAAGGGATATCTTTACTTTTGCATATAAATGCCGTTTATAGTGTTCTACGAAATCAATAAACCCCTGGATAATCCCTTTAAATGGGTTGTGTGAGAAACCAGAAAAGAAATAAGAACATATAATAGAGGAATAGTAAAAATAAGCAGTAAATAGATGTTACAATACAGTGTATTAACAACTTACATATATCGCATATTATTGCCATGTTAGATCTTTCTCGTCACTGGGCTAGTGGGCTGAGCTAGAGTTGCTGTTTGAAAACTACAACTGCAGAGTCGTTCCTAACACCACAAGTCAGTCAGACTGACTGAGCACAGCACACATGCTCATTTATGCCAGTCAGCCTAACCAGGAAGTAACTCAGAGTCTGTCCTACTGCTGTACTCTGCATTCTAGGACAAGTTTCTGCACTGGAAGGAGTACGGCAGCCATTTTCCTCTAGTTTAATGATTATCCCCTAGACAAAACGAGCAGACTTTAGTAATTATAGGTATTTATGCATTTTTTCACTATGACTTGTAGTTCATGTATTTATTTTTATTATTTTCCCATTTAAACAGCAGTACGTCAAATGACGGTTAAACTAATCACTGATCAAAAAAGAACTAAGGTTACTTTCTGATTGAGTCTGTGAAGGGGTTAAACTAGTGTGAAAAAAAGAAAAGCTGAGCTTTGTTTGCTGTGAGCCTGAAATAAAAACTTACTGGGCAGTTTTTATAAATGGGGCCAAATATACTGTTACATACTGCATCAGAATTGTCAGCTGCAAGGTGTGAACTGCCATATGTACCAAACTTGTATTCATGCACCCTGTGAGCTTTTAAAGAGTTTTCTCACTACATTGATTAAAACATGTAGGTGAATGTAATTAAAGACTATTACCAAATACATTGCTGTTCTAATTTTGCTTCATATCACAGTTAGAGCATTTCTTTTCTCCTACTTGTTTACAGAAGCTTCCCTAGGTTGCCAACCACTTCTCTCTGTTCTAGCAGTCCTAGCCAGGATGTAGACATCACTCTTGTCTGTGTCTTTTCAGCAGCACAGGAACTTTTTTATGTTTCTCACTGACAAACTTTATCCCTTTAGGGCCCTGTAGCCTTGTGCACTGCTATTTATAAATCTCCAGCATTGATGTCCCTTTATCAGCCTCAGCTAGGAATAGCCGAGCTAAAATGTCAGTCACTGCTGTAGAACAACCCACAGACTGAACAGGAAGTGGGAGCCTGAAGCTGTAGAACCTCCCACAGCCTGAACAGGAAGCGGGAGCCTGAAGCTGTAGAACTGCCCAAAGCCTGAATAGGAAGTGGGAGTCTGAAGCTTTAGAACCACCCACAGCCTGAAAAGGAAGTGTGAGACTGAAGTTGTAGAACCTCCCACAGCATGAACAGGAAGCTGGAGCCTGAAGCTGTAGAACCACCCAAAGCCTGAATAGGCAGTGGGAGCATGAAACTGTAGAACCTCCATGAGCCTGAACTGGAAGTGGGAGCCTGAAGCTGTAGAAACACCCTAAGCCTGATCAGGAAGTGGGAGCATGAAACTGTAGAACCACCCAAAGCCTGAACAGGAAGTGGGAGCCTTAAGCTGTAGAACCACCCAAAGCCTGAAAAGGCAGTGGGAGCATGAAACTGTAGAACCACCCAAAGCCTGAACAGGAAGTGGGAGCATGAAGCTGTAGAAAACACCAAGCCTGAACAGGAAGTGGGAGCATGAAACTGTAGAACCACCCAAAACCTGAACAGTAAGTGGGAGTTTGAAGCTGTAGTATCACCCAAAACCTAAACAGCAAGTGGGAGCATGAAGCTGTAGAACCCCCCAAAGCCTTAACAGAAAGTGGGAGGCTGAAGCTGTAGAACCACTCAAAGCCTGAACAGGAAGTGGGAGCATGAAGCTGTAGAACCACCCAAAGCCTGAACAGGAAGTAGGAGCATGAAGCAGGCTGTGAAGATGGCAAGATTTGCGCACCTCTCCTCTGTCTATGGGCGTTCTGAATGTAGCTGAGTGAATGTGCCCTATCTTCACCCCTTTAAGTGCCTCTTGCAAGTAAAATGTTCCTGATTCTGCAATGCAATCAACTGTGAGGTCACCACCAAAACTTTTGCAGTAGCACCACCAGCCCATAGGAGATTTTATCTCCTCTTTGAATACACAAGTTTCTCTTGGTTACCGATCACCTTTCTCCTCTGTCTCTTATCTGATTGCTCCACAAGCTGCCGTTCGACCATGGTGAGTCACTCCCTGCAGAGTCTTATCTCTAGCAACTGAGTTTTTTTTTACCTAAGTTAATGACAAGCTTTCACCCTTTACAGCTCTAGAGCCGTGTGCACTTCAGATTATAAACCTCCATGCTTCACAAAGACCAATTTTTGGTTGAAACGATGCATATTATTTCGGATGTTATGGAGGGATAAAATCTTTTTTTTATACTTTTTGAAACCTGCTGGATGCTGTCTTCTAAAAAATTTTTTTGTTTGGTTAATTTTGGGCTCCATAGATTTGGGGGCTGAAGGCTTTGCATCCATAAGCTGTTGATTTGGCTGGGCTGGAGACTATATATGCTGGCATTATAAACCTCCTGCAGTCATGTCACTGTAACAGAAATACCCAGGAATAGCAGAGTTGACTAACAATCACTGCTATAGAACCACCTACAGTCTGACATGAAGTGTGAGTCTGAAGCTGCCTGTGGCTCTGTGAAACTGCATGGCAAGACATCCCCTTTAATTGGCAGGAAAATTAAAAAAGCTGTAGGTCTTAGAATATGGTGATACGAAGTCATTTTTTTTTTGTACCAAAAAGTTTTTTTTCATCATAGCAGTAAAATATAAGGGAACCTATAGAAATTTGGTATCGACATAATTGTACCGACACACAGACTAAAGATAATGTGTGATTCATACTGCACGGTCATCCCCATGATTGGTACTATAAAAAAATACACTGTCACGTAAAAAAAAACACCCATGTACATGGAAAAAGAAACAAGTAATGGCTGTCACCCAAACTAGTTGTGGTAGGAAGGGATTAGAACATGAAGACTTTCAATGTGCATGTTTATTGCTATCATAGCAAAAAAATAAAAAATAGGATAATTTAGAACATTTCCATATTTACTATGTGATCATATTCCTGCTGGAAATTCATCATTGCTGCTAAGTCACTACCGGCCTCTAGATGGCACCAGAGAGACAGCCAGTGCAGTAGAGTACCATGAGCCAGACAGCGCTAATCGATCCCACGATCTGTATACAAAGCGGCGCTCCTCTATGCGCCCTGCGCCGGCGTGTCGCTGGTGCTGCCCTGGTGTGGAGGCTGGGAGCTTCCGGGAGGTGGTTTTGGGGGCACAGCAGTTCCTGGAGCCTGTGCCCGGGTAGAGGGGGCACACCCTCCCCTCCCAGGGAAGCGTCTCCAGGCAGAGGCGAGCGGGACCATAGAAAGGTAAAGCCTCAGCCCCAATGTGTGTCTAGTAGGCGGAGAACTACAACTCCCAGCATGCCTTGCGCGTACATGAAATGTGTGGGTTTTATATATTGCTAATGGCTGGTGCTCAGTATCACTTTAAGTATTTTGTAGGGCACCAAGGGGCACCTACCTAGAGAGCAATCAGGGCACAGGCTGGCACCATTGTCTGCTCCAGCTTCTCTATGAATAAAGCTGTATTGTTGAAGGGAATTTTTTCAGGTTTTTTTTTTTCCTTTATTTGCACCTGCAACTTTCCAGTGAAGTTTGCATTTTAGTTTTTTCAAGATCTTCAAAATCTCTGCTTGCTGTCAGTGAATCTGACCACCATTGTTTACCCATAGAGGCCAAAATCCTTTACAGATGCAAGACTGACCGCATCAAACCGGTGTCATAAGGGGGCGGCCACATCGATTGGCTGCATCGCGCTTGAAGTTATGAGCGTGAAGTTTTTGCTTTAAAAGGGGTTGTCTTACCACGCTGATTCAGATTCATGCATGCTCTCTTCCTGGTTTGGCTGTAGGGGGTGCTATAGCAGTGATTAGCACATCGGCTCTGTAGCTCTTCTGAGGTTTTCAGTCTAGAAGAACAATATTAAGCTCTGCACATCCAAAAAAGGTTTTTTTGAAAAAATGAGCACAGGTGCACGCTGGTGTGACAGTAACTTACAAGCACAATCCAATATCAGCAGCGCTCTACTAGCACTAAAAACAATCAAAAAGGACATTGGAATTATTGGAAAAGCATTTCTGCTACTCTGAATACATGAAAAATTTTAGGTTCCTAGTTTACATTTTTGATCAAAACTGTATAAGCCCACCTGCCAATTGACAAGGCGACCTCAATACAGGTGGGAACCTAATCTATATGTTACCTCTCTTGGTGCCTGTTCAGACATATATCATTCAGGGAGAGTAGATTCCAGCTACAAGCTACTCTGCACTGATTTAAAAACATGTGTGGCATGCAAAAGCCAAAGAAGGGGCAGTCACTTCCCCATAGAAACAGTCTAGAAGAACAATGTTTGCATTTTAGTTTTTCAAGATCTTCAAAATCTCTGCTTGCGGTCAGTGAATCTGACCACCGTTGTTTACCCATTGAGGCCAAAATCCTTTACAGATGCAAGACTGACCGCATGCAACCGGTGTCATAAGGGGGCGGCCACATCAGTTGGTTGCATCGTGCTTACATTTTGCGCGTGAAGTTTTTGCTTTAAAAGGGGTTGTCTTACCACGCTGATTCAGATTCATGCATGCTGTCTCTTCCTGGTTAGGCTGTGGGGGTGCTATAGCAGTGATTTGTTACTACTATGTTTGGTAGCTTAGTATCAAGCTCAAGCTCCTTCGGTAATCCAATCATTCAAAAAGGCATAAGCAGGTACAACAGATCACTGCAACATAACTTATTTATTCCGTAATCTATTCCATATGGTATTGTAGGTGCATAAACATATGCTACTTGCGTGTCCAGTGTGCTGGGGTGCAGCTGCTCGCCTGTCCGCGGCCTCCTCCGCTACTGTGGCTCAGAAGTTAGGATGCCGCTGGAGAAGACTTAATGAATGACTGAACTGTAAACTCGCCACGGACTAAGCACATTGGACACGCAAGTAGCATATGTTTATGCACCTAAAATACCATATGAAATAGGATACGAAATAAATAAGTTACGTTGCAGTGATCTGTTGTACCTGCTTATGCCTTTTTGAGTGCTATAGCAGTGATTAGCATATCAGCTCAGTATTCATAGCTCTTCTAAGGTTTTCAGTCTAGAAGAACAATATTTGGTCTGCACATCCAGAAAGTTTTTTTGAAAAAATGAGCACAGGTGCACACTGGTGTGACAGTAACATGCAAACACAACCCAATATCAGCGGCACACTACTAGCACTAAAAACAATCAAAAAGAACATAGGAATTTTTGGAAAAGCATTTTCTGCTACTTTGAATACATGAACAAAAATTTGAGGTTCTTAGTTTCACAATTTTTGATCAAAATGTATAGGCCCACCTGCATCGGCAAGGAACCCCAAGCTATATTTACCCTCTGGTGCCTGTTCAGACCTCCAAAATTTCAGGGGAGTAATTTTGGCTACAAGTCTCTGCATTTTATTTAAAAAAAAACCCTTTCAGGTGGGTTGATGCAAGAAACCAAAGGGGGGGCAGCCACCCCCAGAAAAAACCCGTCTAAAAACAAGGTCTGCCCCATCCCCAAAAATGAGCATAGGGCACCCCCAATGTGGCTGTAAGATGCAAAAACCCCCAAAACCCAAAACCCCAGCAGCACTCTAAATGCACTAAAAAAAAATAAAAAAAAACAGTGAAAGGGGAAAAATAGGAATTTTTGGGAAAACATTTCTGCTAAATTTTAGATAAATGAAAAAATATATAAAATTTTTTTTGGGAAATTTTTCTAAAAGGTTTTCCCGGTTTGAAAAAAAAACCCCATCAAAAAAACCCTCCCCATTGACTTTGATAAAATCCCACCAGAAGTTACACTGAAAGATTTTCAGCCCCGGACGTTTTCTAAACCGCTGGGGATTCTTGAAAAAAATTTGGCATGCACAATCTTCCGGCCCCGGGGTTTTTTCTTTCGTGGTTGAGGGGGACGGACAAATCCGCAAACCAGGGTCAGATTTCCCTCCCCCAAAAAATAAAGCGAAAAGACAACCCAAAAATTTAAAATTTTATGACAATCTGGCCGGATTTTTTTATGCGTGTGGACCCAAAAAACCCCTTTATGACATGAGGGGGAGGGGATTTATCTATAAGTGCAGAAAGTAAACAAACAAAGCTAATTACTTGTTTGAGATAATACACTGCTCTCAAGCTGCCACAGTTGGACCTGTGGTGATCTCTCCCTGCTATCAGATAAGTCAGGGCAGAGAAAGAAGGGGGGGAGCGGATGGTAACCGGGGAAAAACCTATGTGCCCTCAGCCAGATAAAAAACTCTTACTCCCAATAAAAAGCAATGTATTTGGGGAAAAAAAAATCTTAAATTTATGTTTCCTATTTTTGAAAGTAATTTTTTGTAGTGAGACAACCCCCCTTTAAAAACTCATTTAGAAGCTTTTGATTTTTTCCATGTACAGTGATTTTGCAATATGTTTTCTATTACTGTTATGTCGCCATTTGCTCCTTTTTTTTCTTTTCATCTGATGCGTCTGTGCTTTGTGATCACTTGTTTCTTGACGTGTTGAACAAATCCTGACGTTTGTCTCCTGCAGATCGCAGCAGAGTTACAGCGATGGACGCATCAACCCAAGGAAACGGAGGCATCGTTCGATGTCGGGCTTTGTTATTAGAAGGGGGAACGGTAAATTTGGGCCCTTTCTTTGAGTTCTTTTTGGAAAAAAACTACCTTTTTCCCCCGATTTAGTAAGTTATATTCTGATCCACCATGGGGGCCTTAGCGGAAGGTCTGGGGGCATTTTGGAGGGGAAAACGGCCCTGCTGATTTACTCCTCTAGATTTTTTCAAAACCCCCTTTGGGTATGTTTACACGGGTAATTTCGGGTGTGCTTTTTGCCCCCGTATTTGCGCTCTAATCGAGCGAGATGCGTGCCGAAATTTCGGTAATCCAAAGTTCTATAGAGAAATATGGATTTTCGCCTCCTCCCCCCCCTTTGTAAAATCGTATTGTACGCACGGGGAGATAAGTGACATGTCAATTTTTTCTTGCGGCGGGGGAAAACGCCGCCGGGGGCGCCCAATGAAAAGGGCATTGGGGCTGGCCCGGTCCTTTTCCCCCACCCCCGCTTTCGGGGGTACCCCAAAAAAAATAAATTTTCGCGGAACCCGAAAAAAAAAACCGAATTTTTTCCCTTTTTGGGCTCGTTTTACCCCCGGTTATTTTTTGGGGCGGGAAATTTTTAAACCCTAATTTTGGCCCCTCCGTTTTTTTTGGGGCCCCCAATTCCCGGGTTTTAAAAATTTTTGTCCCAGGGGGATTTAAAAGGTAAAACCCCCAGTTTTTTTTTATAAGGAAAAAAATTTTGGTTCCAATTTTCTCCTTTCCTGCTCGGCAAGTACCACCCAGGGGGGAAAAAAAAAGTGGGGAAAAGTCAAAATTTTTTACGGGGGTGTACGCGCCGTGAAATTTAATTTCTAAAGGGGGGGCCCGGGGGGAGCTGGCCCCAAAAAAGCCCCCCCCTGGCAAAGGCGCCGGCGGGAATTTTGGGGGGAAAAAAAATCCGTCCCCCCCGCAATTAAAATCGCAATTAAAACCGTGTGAAAAAAAACCCCGGGCCCCTTTGGTGCCTTTTCCCCCCACGGAGGGGTTTGGGCCGTTTTTTAGAAAGGGGTGTTTTTGGGTTTTTGTTGGGGTTTTGGACCCAAAAAAAAATGCCCCCCCCAAAAACAATGGGGCCCCCCGTGATTTTCATTGCTTTTCAATTTTAAAAAAAACGCATCCCTTGTTCAGAATCCTCTTTTGGATCCATTTTTTTAAAAAAATTTTCCCTTAAACCAAAAATTTTTTGGGGTCCAAAAGACGCCCAAAACAGGCAAACCCTTAAATTTTAAAAATTTTTTGGAAAGGGGGTGTCTGCCCGGGAGCCCCAAAAAAAAAAAACATCCAAAAAAAAGGTTTCCCAACCCCGGGCCCCGGGGGGAGTATTACCTTAAGCCTCGCCGCCCACACGCCCCCCGAAATCAGACCCATTACAAAGTGCCACGGGCGTCCTGTAATGCGCCTGATATTGGCATGCGGGCAATTTAAAAATATAGCGAACGGGGCTGCGCTAGATCTCGAGCTGAAAAGACGCCAGACTTCTGGCGCAGCCCAGTTCATACATGTCGCCCAATGTGTCTGTATGAGACAAGCAGCAGACAGGGCAGCACACAGTGGGCCCTGACAGCAGGCTTACTATACAGACAGCCCTGAGGCTAATTTAGGTCCTCAGGGTTGACTGTATAGACATTCCCCAGGCTCCATTGGGCACTGGGAACCCCAATGACCTGATGGAGCAGGGGAGTCCTCTTTGTTTATGCCGCGGTCACAGACTGCGGCAATCAAAGGGTTAAACGGCGGGGATTGGAGGCTTCGTCCGGTCCCTGCCGTTTGTAGAGCTTGCACTAAGAACAGAGATATTATCTACAGCTCTGTTCCTAGAGCAGTGGCGGCGCTGGAAGCCGCAAACCCTCTCGGTAGGCAGCAATGTCTTTTTGCATCACTGCCGACTGAGAGCACGATCCACCTGCCATCAAAAGACAGTGTGTAGTCCTTAAGGTGCACTAACCCACTTGTGGCCCCAGGAGTAGTCCGGAACACTGCACAAGAATGAGCATGCTAAAATTTGCAGCCTGCTCTTGATACCTGCTCATTTTTTTTCCATTATGTGAGGATAGGGCTTTGTACCCCAAATAACATTTGAATGGACACTAATTTTTCAACAAACTTAGCTTAAGTTAATAGTGCAAGCAAATATAAGAAACGTATTATTTCTCCATATATCAGGCTACATCTTCTAAACTGGTCGTTCACCAGCTGAAATCCATAACAAAACAGATCAGCTGTCTGAAGTATTAGGTTCCAGTTGCCCAAAGAGACCTATGGAGAGGGGAGGGGGCAGCTGCAGAGTTAGACACAGGGATACACACAAAATTGCTGCTGGAAGCTTTAGTAAGTACTAAATGTCTCACCAGAGCTCGATCCACGGTTTACTTTGCTCGGTACTGCTCTATAATGTCCTTGGTGTATCTTAGAGTGTCTATAGAGATACAGGGAAGCAGGGTCTCCTTTGTGTTTGTGAAATCACAGAACCAATTTTTTATGTGTAGACAATGGATTGGAGAACTATATGATGATAGACTTTGTATTCACCAAGCTAAAAAGAGATTAAAAAAAGTCACGCAAAAGATGAGAATATGGCCACAATAAAATATAACTTTATTAACACCCTACAAGAAATCCTTTCCTAAATGGAGCACTCGCTGTGAAAAGGGCGACCCTGTTCACTGTCCCAGCCCTAGATTCTCCTAAGTCTCCCTTACGAGGTGTTAATATAAAAGAGGAGAATTAGGGGATTATTGAATAATTGCCCAAAGTACAGTGGTCCCTCAACATACAATATTAAAGGGGTTGTCACACCATCCTGTTTCACAGAGCAGCTTTCATTCATGCATGTTGTCTCTTCCTGGTCAGGCTTTGGGTGATCAGCACATCAGCTCGGTTTTCAAAGGTCTGCTAGTTAATCTGACATGAGATCAAAATCTCCTGCTCTCATGTCCAGAGAAGCTTTAGAGCTAAAGTAAACAGTGGTAATTAGTCTCCTTTGTTTGTTAGATCAGATAACACTCAAGCTGTCTGCAGTTCTGTGTGCCGACCTGTGTGATGACATCATCCCTGCTATCAGATCAGACAAAACAGTAGGAGAGAGCAAGTTGGTAACCTAGAGAAACCTGAGAGCACTCAGAGGTGATAAAATCACTTGTATCTCCTCAACAAAGTAAAATAAACAAAGGAATCTATGTGGGAAAACATCTTCATTTACTGTTCCCTACATGTTAAAAGCTAATTTTTGTAGTGAACTCCTTTAATTGGTTCCGGGACAACCAGTGTGTGTATGTTTAAACCATAGCTCTGTGGGAAAACTGGTAATTGGTTCTGAAGCCCTAAAATGTCACCAACATAATAGGAAATGGAGATAAAAGAAAATGAAGCAGATACTAATAGAGATAATGCGCGTCCTGCCATATAACATCAGAGAGAGCTGCTGGAAATCGCCTTCTACGTTGAGGACAGGAGCCTTTTTAGGACATGGTCTTTATACGCAATGTACCAGAAAAAAGAAAATGGGGGGGCCCTCACCTGGTGCCCAAAGGAACCACTCAACCTGGCACATGTAAGAGCAATACAGGACATGTAGTACCCGCACGTACTGAAGAGAGAGCGCTACACACCACAATCTCACTGCAGCTCCTCACAATACATGAAGACAGTACAGGGACATGTAGAACCGCACACTATACTGTAAGAGGGCTATAATAGACCACCAATCACTCACAGCATGCACTGCACTAATACATGATAAGAGCCGTACAGGGACATGTAGTACCGCACTGTAATGAAGAGAGGCGCTATAGACGAGCCAATCACTGCATGCACTGCACTAATACATGTAAGAGCAGTACAGGACATGTAGTATCGCACTGTACTGTATAGAGGCACTATACACCACCAATCACTGAATGCATCTTACTAATACATGTATTAACAGTACAGGACATGTAGTAACCGCACTGTACAGTAGAGAGGATGCAACTCAGACATCCATCACAGCAGCACCTCACTAAAACATGTAAGATCAGAACAGTACAAGAAGTAACCGCGCACTGTACGTAGAGAGGCGCTAACTAGACTGCCAGTCACTGCATCCCATTACAAATAACATGTAAGAGAGCAGTACAGGACATGTAGTACTGCACTGTACTGTAGAGAGCGCTATTATTATTATTATTAATATTATTAAATTAATATTTAATTATTTTAAAAAAAAGCGCCAATGAATTCCAGGCGCTGTACATTTCCGAGTGTGTTACATACACAACATAAGTCAAACAAGTACAGTGAAAAATTAATGAAATGACAATTGGCAAACGAAAGAGGGAAGAGGAGGGACCCATATACCCGGCGAGGGCTTTGAACATCTACAAGGAGGGGGAAAAAGACAGAAGGAGCGGGGCCGACATTATATGTGGACTTAGATAGTGACAGTCAGTGAGTAAATAGTCGGTACTATATTATGTGCAAGCCTGACTAAATGGATTTTTCTCCAGGATGCAAATGCAGCAGGGAAGAAAGTGGAGGCGCTTTCAAGAAAGTTGAAAGGGTGCCGACGAGTTCCCGATTTGAGGTTGTAATCCCGGGATAGATACTAGAGGAACGGTATTTATGTGAGGAGCCCTTGATAAGGGTATAAGCAAGGAGAAGGTCCGTGAAGGGAGCAAGAGTACGTGGTGTGGCGATATTTGGAAATTATGGCAAAGAATTATGGATGAGAATTAGGACAAGGAAGCCAAGTAGTCCTAGTAAAGCAACTTGACAATTGCATACGCCAGGGGCCAAACGGCGAATGCCCTATCATCGCAATCCCTCTGTCTCTTCCGCTTCGACGCAGGTGGCGCCATTATGGCAATAAAACCTCCTGGCTCCGCGAAGTCCAAAGTAAAGCGCCCCAGCACACCCACCCATCCATCCCCAAACACACCTACCAGTCCCTCTACCTACCCTCCAATACGACCCAGTCCCATAAACCACACTCTCTATATCACACTCCCTCCCCACCCACATCATTCCCCACCCCCACACCCAGACAGCGCCTACCCTTACCATCGACCTACCCAGTCCCAGTCAGAGAGGCGCAACAAGCACCCGCCAATTCACACTATAGCATTCACCTCACAAATACAATTCTCGAGGCAGACCCTGCCTGACGACCCCGCCCGAGAACCAGAAAGAGGCCCTCTAAAAGCCCAACCCAGCCTGCGAGGCACCCACTCATACATCACGAGCATTACAGGACATGTAGTAACCGCACTGTACAGAAGAGAGGGTCATATAGACCACCAATCACTGCATGCACCCTCACTATAACATGTAAGTCATACAGGACATTTAGAACCCACGCCCTGTACAGTAGAGGGGTCGCAACAAACGCCCCCACCACACTGCCCAGCACCCTCCTGATTCCAGTAAAACACCTCCCCCCAGACCAAAGATCCATCACACTCCAATGGAATGACAGCATAACAACCCACCCTCAACCATCAGATCACTTTCACTGCCGCGCAGCTCATCCAAGATCTCACCACGACAACACCACATTGTCCAAGTAAAAGAGAAGACCCATCTCAGTTTAACACATCTATGTATACATAGGCCATAGAACACTTGAGTTAAGCGCAGATGGTCAAAGGGCTCATGGACCCCTTAGTCTAATGGCCTTTGCTCACTCTCATCCGATGCGCCACAACTGAAAAACGGAGCAAGTCCTAGCCCCAAATGGACCACAGCATAAAAAAGAAATTCACCCAGGACCCACTGGTAAACAATTCCATCAGGTCCCCCCACAAACCCTCACACATCTCAATTATCAACATCTACCAATTTATCAATATAAAATTTAAATACACCTTTCCCGAAAAGTTTCACTTGATGCTTTACGTAATCTGGTCCAACGAGGTAGTCCATCATGCAATGGTTAGTGGGTTTGGACCAATGCTGATCAGATGAATGTAGCCACACACAAACCATGGGTTTCCATTCGGCAACGGGATTTTCTTCCATTCTTCCCAACAATCCATTAAACAGGATGATGAGACAACCTCAAGCTTTATTTCTTATAATCCTAAAGTTAAAAGCATGATATTCGAGTAGTTGTTGCTTATCCTTGAAAGCTAAAACCTTTCTTGTCTAACTCTTCTCCAGATACTTTAATGGCGGCCCTCCAGCAGAAACCGACTTTGGAGGAGACGTGAGTAACAGCTCTAGGCTATCAATGACCAGCAGTCAGTATGCCGGTATCCGCATAGGTTGACCATTAACCGTCTTGTTGTCAGTAATGGGGGGGCACACGTAAACAAGCCTCGAGTTCATCAACACCCGTTGACTGCGCTCCCGAGTCCTACGTACAATGTCACGCTCCCACCAGCAGCGCCTATGAGTTTGTGCAGTGGCTGGACAGCATAATGTAAAAGTCTGGTGTATCTGTACGCTTTTTATGGGTGGATTCAAACCCCTTAAAGAGGCCGAACGCCCTGAAAAGTAGTATTGCTCCAAAAAAACATATGTTTTAGCTTTTTGCCCTCCTTGCGTATCAACAGTTGTAACTTTTTTTTTATTTTTTTCAATACGCAGGATGGATGAGGGCGCCCGCTACTAACTAATTAAACCAGACACATTTCAAGCAACAAATACGGCTTGCCCAGCCACTAAACCGAACCCAACACCCCCATAGTCACGCCAAATAATCATATACATAAATAAATAATAGTAACCAAAAAAACCACCCCTACCCAAAACAACCTAAAACTAGAACGCAACCTACACCCTTAACATACCGACGATAGTCACCCACAACATATACGTAAAATAATGTATATACCAGAATTACCATACAAGAAATAAACACAACCCACAAACAAAAACAAAACAAAAAAAACAACCAAAAAAAAAAAACCCCAAAAAACATAAAAAAAAAAAAAAAAAAAAAAAAAACACCCACCCCCATCCTTTCCACCTGAAACACACCCCACACTCAACTCACACCCCAAAAAAAAACCACCCAAAAAAAAAAAAAAACAAAAAAAAATAAAACCCCCAACGCTACCATAAAACTCCACACCCACACATCACCACCCAACACCCAATATACTACACCCCCTGGCCGAGCCCCTTCCCTCACCCAAACAGTCCAGGACACTGTCATAGTAACACAGAACAGCCCTGGACACTTCAAGGTCCCCAGGGCTGACTGTGCAAGCCATTCCCGGGCACTGTCGGGTCACCGGGTGTTCCAATCACCCGCAGAGCAGGGGAACCTATGATAGGCGCTGCGGATACTAGAACAGCTGCAAACAAAGGTAAAGCACTGCTGTGGCGGAGGTTTCCCCTGCTCCCCGGTGCTTGTAGGAGATGCTCTGGAATCAGGGCTGTGTAGAAAAGTCCCGATCCCAGCGCAGCTGCAGCGCCCAGCCCCGGAAACTCCGATGTCTGCAGCGACGCCAAAAGACGTCGCTGCAGACAAACGACCCGCACCAGACGACGTCAAGACGGTGCGCGGTCGTTAAGGGGTTAAAGGAATTTTTCTGACTTGTCTTAAAATACATTTAACGATGGAGTAACTTTTTATCCCTCGCCTACAGACCTCTAGTCTTGTTTAGTGTCAGGGATCCTAATGGTCTCATGTTCTTTCAATCTTGCAGGTTTATGGGAGGTGGAGGTGAAAGCTGTAGCCTCATCGCTGAAGGACTTAGCACTGCCCTGCAGCTCTTTGATGACTTCAAGAAGATGAGGGAACCGCATAACGAGTCCAAGGCTGTATCCCCGAGTGAACACCACTTTCCCCACCATGCAGACCTATCACTACCAAATCCCATGCCAAAGTTCTAGGATAGTTGAACACCTCACAACCACCTGAGAACATCACTCCTATCACCATAACCTTCCCCCCAACCACTAGAAGCTACCGTGGAGATAGGACAAATAGCACCATGTGTTAGATGGTATACTCCCTAAAGAGGACCTAACCACCAATCAGGATAAACCTCCTGAAGGTACCGAGAAGACAAAAATACAAACACTTATATCAAATATACTTATTAAGAACAACAAAGCCTTTTCCACACCAGGATATTGACAGCTCAAGATGGATCACAACTCATGAATGACATTTTAATACAAATCCACTTCCTGCTTCACAGACTGGGAGAGTGCCACTGTTCAGGGGGGAGCCCTGTAAGACAAAAACAATCATGTCGACGACCAGCAGCAGTGTGATATAGATGTTCGTGTAGCTATGGAGGCGTGAGGCTGAAGCAACAGATTAAACCCCATGGTCACACAATGTCTTCATTGTGCAGAGCCTTTCTGTACTGTATGTAGGGAGGAGGACCTCAGAATCACATCCTGTACAACATCTATGCCTCAGCCTCCCCCTGCACAGATTGGTATTTCCCAACAGAAAATAATAAATTTCTCCTGAGTTACAATGAAAGTTAAAACCAGTTCCTCATTGTAATACTGAGGGAAACCCTCTGAAGGCTAATGCCCTGTAATTGGAAAAGTCCTTCTAAATTCCATCTACTATCAATTTTTTGTGGTTATGGTTTGAGTATAAGGTGCTATATAAGGTTCGTCACTTGTTAGAAATAGCATCATGAAATTAATTTTTCCTTTACCAGAAATTACACGGAACGGTCAGAGGCGGTTCATTTTGACATTGTTAGGTGGTAGGCAGAAGCTGGAATAGCCTCAGCAAGCTGAATGACACGGTAAACTATATTTTCAAGTGTGGGTTGCCTCATGAGACAATAACTTTCAAGGGTAGGTTAACCAAATCAAATAGATCCCTCCCTAAGAGACAGTAGGGAATCCAACCCAAAACAACCAAACCTAAAAACATTCAGATGCAAAGAGGAAAACAATACTATTTTTTTTTTTTTTTATTAAATGTGTGTGGATCCAACAAGAGACACCTGAGACCACCACACCCCCGCCCCCCATCAACCCTCAAAAAAGGCACAACCCCCACCCCAACGCCCCCCCTCCCCCCCACCCTCCCGTCCCCCCCTATTATTACTTACACGCCAGTCTTGCCAACAAACTGTACACCAAACCACACGTGAATGGGTTTAATAATTTAATAATATATTATATAATTTTTTATATTTTTATATTTTTAAATAAATATAATTATCTTTATATTATATTAAAATATTTAACAAATTATATATATAATATATTCTATATATAAATACCTATCTTCGGATAATTTCACCACGGTTTTTGCAGAAATGGACACGTCTGATAACCCACAACACCTTCCCCCATAAGAGTATAATAGAAAATCCGCCCAGTAGTACTAAAAACACATCTAAATTTTCAGCCGTACGTATTTTCCACAACATCATCACAACACCCACAACACAAAAACAACATACACACGGAACTACAAAAAAAAAACCAACCAAAACAACAAACACACATTCACAATAACCGCAAGCGTTTCATGAAAAAACTCAAACGTGCACATTCTTCTTGCCGCCCGCAGGTTTTTCCAGGAAATTCTTCTGTGCTAGTCCAGTGTTAAAAAGGGACCGGGCGAATCCCGCTAACCAACCGCGGATCAGCACCTTCCTCAAAACCACTGAAAAGCGATAAAATAAACCTACCATTCTATACACAGACTATGCTGTGGCCATGGACCATAAGAAGAATTGAGAAATATCAGACAATATAACCTCTCTCACACACTATAAATTTCACTAAATCCCAAAAACGTGACTCCTATACAGTAAACTGCCACCAAAGTGCCAAGTTCCTACAGCTAAAGCTCATAAAACAAGTGATAAGGCAGAACAAAGTTTTGCCCAATAGCCGTCTTTACGATCTGGGGCTTCCATTGGCCTGATTCAAGGAAAACGGGCGTTGCGTATCTACAGGTGGTATCGTCCGACCTATATGACCTTTTTTTGTTTCTCCCCTCCACTTTCCATCTTGCTTTGTTTACATAGTTACATAGTTTTTGGTAAACCAAAAAAAAGACAGACATCCATCCAGTTCCCCCGCCTATTTTGTTCCCAAAAGTGATGATCTCAGAGGAAGACCCCCCTCCCCCCCCCCCCCCCCCCCCCCCCCCAGAGGTAATCCCAAATTGTCCTCATTTTAGGGGCAAACTCCTTATCCCCCCCCCCCCCCCGACTCCAATCGGGCACGATAATAAAACCCTGTTCAGCGAATCTTCTCCCAGATAATCCCGGTCCCACTATAACTTTTGATCTATTATAACAATTCTATAATAGGTGACCAGAACCCCATCTCCCAAATCCAGGTCACTATACCTTGTCTTTTTCTATAATTAACACTCTAGAAAAGGTCTCCAGACCATCCTTTCCTTCCCCCCTCCAGAATCCTGGTCAAACTATAACTAGTTCCTAATATTACATCTAGAAATGTCTCCGACACTTTCACCAGAATCCTGGTCCGAATCAAACTTGTTCTAATTATTACATCGTAAAATGTATCCAAACCCTTCTTCCAGAATCCCTCCCGGTCACTATAATACTTGTTCATTGATTACATCAAGAAATTATCCAGACCCTTCTCCCCTCAGAATCCTAGTCCCATAAACTAGTTCTATATTCTCTCTAGAAAAGTATCCAGACCCTTCTTTCTCACCTCCAGAATCACCCCTCCCCCCGGTCACTATAACATGTTATATATATTACATCTAGAAATGTAATCCAGACCAGACCCCTTCTCCAGAATCCCCCGGTCAATAATAATTGTAATATTATTTACCGCTCAAAATTGCATCCAAACCCCTTTTTTTTTTTGAGACTCTGATCGTGAATTTCCCCCATGACAAAGTTTCCTCTGGGCAGATATCTCCCACAGTTCACAGCTCTTACCTAAAAGACCCATTCTATGTTATATGCTATAAACTTTTACATTACCCCTCTTGGTGTAGAGGGAACGCTCCCATGATCTAAAAACAGCCCTGGGTCTAAATAAAATCCCTGGGGGGTATACATCCCACAAAATAGACCACTAATAATTTAAAAACCACAATATTTAATAAGTCCCCTAAGACCGTCTTTTTTGCTTTTCCACTACACTAAATGCCCTACACTTGCTCATGTTTCTCGGTATTGTAGTCCACCCATTCCTTTTAATAATTATTTTTGTGTTTGGCCTCCTATTTGAACCTGTATCAATCACCACAATGTCATTTTCCTGTTGCACTGGTGCCCTCAAAACTGTACCACAATAGCTCCATCTCCACGTCCTCATGGTTCTCAAATAAACCAGTGACTTGGTATAATGGGAGAATAATATTCCTCATCATGTGGCCTTCTATGGCCCCATTTCTTTCTAATGCACCCCATGACCCTATTGCCTTGGGGCAAAGCGCTGTCAGACAGACCAATTGCTGCTACAAGTTAAATTTTTAACTGTCCACACCAGTATTCCTCAAGATCCTTCTCTCTGCCTCCCTCCCCCTCCCTCCCTTCTCCTCCATCACTTTTATCACTTTTAATTTTTTAACTTATTATATAATTTTTTACAACCCCAGTGTCTTTATTTTCCATTTAAACAAAACATGTAATCATGTTAATAGGATTTTTCCTCCCTATGTGCTAAACCCCCCCTTGCATTTAATCGTGGTATTAAAAAAAACCACATCTTGCTCCACTTCTTCTTCTATCTCTCTTCTCTCCTGGCCCAGGGCCTTCCAACTATCCCAGATCTTTGTTATAACACAATATCCACTATTGTGTTGATTAACTTTTACAGACTTTAGTATCATCTGCAAAGATCGATATTCTACTAGTGGCATTCAAGAGTAAGATTCAATAAAGAAAATAATAAAGATGATAGTTCCCAATACATGACCCTTGTGGTCCCCACAGTAACATGGATCCACTGGTGTATGCAAAACCGTTAATTAACCCACCCTTGTTTTCCCTATCTCTGAGCCATTTTTCTACACCCACTTTGCACATATGTTTCCCCCCCAGTTCCAACAAGACATTCCTCAATTTTGCTTACCATAACCTTTTTTTTTCTTATACTGTAATTTTATTATAATTTGGTCTAAAAAATTACATAAACCCCTATCATTTAGGATAATGCAAAAAATTCAAGTGACTGAAAATAAACATAATTAATAAAAGGAAACATTAGAGCATGTTATTGTCTCCAGAACTTAACAACAGAGGACCTTAATTTAGCAAAAAAAGTGTAGGTAGACACCATCCAAAGGTAACACTTCACCCCAAGCGAAATAGAAAAAAAAAATAATAACCTTTATTTCTATAGCGCCAACAAATATTCGCGCACTTTAACAACAATTTGACAGTAGTAGGTACCAGACAAAAAAGACAACATTGCACAATTGATAAGCTACTTCCCAGCCCCTGCTCTTTCCCGCAATACTTCGCCACATCAATTAGGAAGATTGTATCGCCCGCCGGTACACCCGAGGCACGCTTACCCAATGATCCCGCCAGGACCCCACCCAAATGTTGGTAGAAAGACAAACAGATCATACTTTAGCACCAGCCCCCCAACCCTTACACACTCAAACACCTCCTCGAGCCTCACATAGCTCATAGTTCGCAAGGAGTGAGTTGTGAGTGAGTGAGAGGGGTGGGGTTGTGTTCGCCATGTGAGGATACTGTTATGTCAGACTGAAGTAGAAAGTGATACTCTGGCACGTTTTAATAAAGCTATGCGATTCGAGTGTGACTGATCGCCCAAGCGGTAGCATGAATCCAAGAAACTGGAGCCTCGTAAGTGGAAGTCAAGGAGAAGGGCAAGGGAGTAACGGGATGATAAAGGAATGGTACATTTATAACATCAGCAACGGTTATTTATTATTTATGGGCGGAAGACAGAGGTGAGGAGAGATGTAGGTAGGAGACAGCGCTGTGGAGAGCAATAGGGTGATGAAGAGGAGAGTGATCAATTTCTTTTGAATTCTATACTGGGAATAGGCAACCAGTGCAGTGACCTGAACACAGGAAATGAAGGCATCAGTATAGCGCTGGAAAAATACAAATATATATATAATAATATATATAAATATAAAATATCTATAATACAACACCCACACACATGCAAACAAAAGGGAAAGGGAGAAAGAACATTGTAGAGAAGTGAAATGATGGCTGTCTACCCCAACCAGTACCCTACGGGAGGAAGTTGGCCAGATACACTTCCCCAATGTTGACCATACTTTAATCAAAAAAGGGTCCAAACTATCGTGCAGAGTCGCCGTCCATATTGCACCATCTGACGGATCTCCCTGAACTCGCTGGTATATGTCAGCCAACGGACTGTCGGAGAGTCTGATTTTCCACTTCTGGAGATTAAACATCTTGCGGGTGTGAGTATGTGCCTCATAAGTGCAAACTTGGGCTTTGGAAGACCAGGGACCGGCCCATTAAGAAGGAAAGTAAGCAGGTCTAGAGGTATCCGTACATCAAACCTATATATGTGGCAAAACCGGTATCAAATTCATTAAACGTGAGAAAAATCTAGAAATATGACATCCAGAGCCACACCCGCGATCCAGATCTAAGCAACACTGGACATTCCTCATAGAAGCGATAGATAAAGTCCAGAACCAGGAACGATCCTTCATGAACCCATGCTGGAACGCGGTAGTATATACATTTTTTTCAGTGAGATACACCAGATAGCAACATCTGTAAGAAAACCTTCCAGAACATTATACCTACACAAGGTTAAGTCCTTACCTGCCTAAGTTTTCCTGGATCACTTTTTGATCACTTTGGGATATTTGTGGCACAATAATTGTTTTCCGTTTATCCCAGTATATGTCACTTTTAGGCTTAGTGCTATAAGCTGTGGCGAATTATATCGTCATATATATATATAACATTCTTATTATTTTTCATTAGTCTCACATACCATCCAATATTTCTTTTATTTTCCTTTTTTTTTTAGGTGAATTTGTCTGTGTTAAATCCTCATCTGTCACAACATTGTAAATATTTTAACTTTTAAATATAAAAAGTGTTGAATTTAAAAAAAAAAAGTAAATATTTTTTTTCTTTTTTTTTTTTTTGCACCATAAGTATTGCACGTATTGGTTGATTAGCAGCAGGGTAGATCGAAGGTCCGGTAGCTGAATGCAAAACAGCAGCCAAAGACCCTCAATTTTGGCTAGTAATTACATTATAAACTCCAAGCCATTGGTAACCACGTGCCTAGGTTGTTTCATCCGCATAACCAACTAACTTGCCAACTGTCCTCATCACGCCTAACCCTTAAAAGGAACCTGTCAGGTTATATATCCACACCCATCTGAGAGCAGATGTAATAGCCTGGCGAGAGAATCTGAGCCTGTATAATATAGGTTTATATGATAAGGAAGAACGACTACAGTGATTATATAGGATTAGATGTTAGAGGGAGAGAAGCTGAGCTCTGTGATTTATAGGTTTATATGATAGAGGAGAGAAGCGGATCTTCTGGTTGAATATATAAGGGTTATAAAATAAGGAAAACTGATCTCTGTGATATATAGGTTATATGATAGATGGAAGGAGCGAGCTCAGATTAATATAGTTATATATAGAGAGAGAAGCTGGAGCTCTTGGGATATATTAGGGTTTAAATGATAAGTGGGCTAGAAAAAGCTTGAGCTCTTGTGATAAATTAGGTCGATATAATAGAGGAAGGAGGAGCTGACTCTGTTTAATATGGGTTATATGATAGAGAATTAAGCTGATCACATGGTTGATATAATAGTTTGATAAAAAAAGGTAATACATCAGGATTCTCTGATCATACTCAATATCAGGTCACACTCAAAAAGACACCGAAACTAGCTCCTCAAGCACACACAGTTAGACACATCTTCTCTCTTTCTCTAGATCGCACATATCACACCTCCTTAACTAACCAAATCACTCTCCTCCTCTCACACCATGCTCACAACAGTAACACATCACTCTTGCTCTATAGCTGAGGCTCAATAGAAGCAAAAAAGTTTAAACTAAGATAGCTAAGCAGATGTCACGTGTAAGAACACCAAGGTGATCTTAATGCAAGATTGCGCAGGAGGCAAGCTCAGTCTATATAGGTTTAAGAGAACTCTTATCGTTACATCGCATACCACTGTCTATATAAAGGGATTTATATGATAGAAGAGATGATCAAGCAGTGATATAATATGGTTATATGATCGAGGGCATAGCAGCTGCAGGTTTAATAAATACACGTTCGTCTATAACACTATGCCTCTTTGGCAATAACATGTGTCCATCTGTCTCTTGTAGTGGACAGACTCACAAAGAGTTTATTTTTTCAGTCCTGATACTTGCAATTCCCATTCCCTCCTCCTATTACCCTTAGCATCCTGCAGTCCCGAGAGCACAACTTACTCTGGATACACGACAGAGAACCTGGTCCAGAAGATCGGCGAGGTACGAATTGTTGGGTAGTTTGTTTTGTAGTCAAAATATGTAAAAAGCGTTAATATCTGACTCCTGTCCCTGTGATAACGTGTATGTGATTGATGCTTCCAGTAGAGTTTTTTCATGCACTGATTTATCTGTGACATAGGGATCCATTTCCTCACTTCCTTTCTTCCTCCATTATTTCGTTCTACCCCTCTTTACTATCTTCTTCTTTCCCTCCTCTTTTCTCCTGCGAAGCTCTATCCAGCCCAAGGGACGCTTTTTTTGAGAAAGCTCAAGCCTGTAGGTAAGCATGAAGGAGTCCGCACCAAAGGATTATTACAGTCAAACCCTAGGACCACATGGATACTTAATTCGGGCATGGGTCCTTCCAGGTTAGTGGCACCACCGCTTACCTTTTGTAAACTGAAAATGGTTCCATAATAAATTTCTTTAACAGATTTTTTTAGTTTGATTTTCCCGTCCTAGGATATTGTGACCATCCATAAGAAAGTATGCTTGTTCTGCGGAGGGAGGATCAGGGGGTCCTTGTTTTCCTGATATTCGCAGCATATTTTGTGGCTCGGTTGTGGTGTTTGTTGGGGTACATTGGAAAATGTATCCTGACATATACTGTAGAGTCGCTGTAGGAAACATTAGGGAAAATCTACTCTCATTTCTGCTACACGGTCATATGCCTTTTATGTGTCGGATATAAACGTATGGTAAATGCAAACCTATTCTGAATGGGGCATAGTAAAAATTAAGGAAGAAAAAGTTTGATGTCTTTATCTTAATACCCATAACAATATCAGCAGCACACAAAATTAGAATACGTTGGGAAAAAAAAACAAGAACTTTCTGCTTTAAAAAAAAAAAACGAAAGTTTTGGGGTTTCTTTGTTCACTTTTTTTGCCAAAATTGCTAAAAACCCACCTTCACTTCAACGAGACCTCAAATGCAGGGGTCCTACACACTTACACTAACGCATATTTCTCTGTGTCCATCCAGGCCTACCTTTAGAATGTAAAGGGCCCACTACTAAATACCGCATTGATTAAAAAGTCTTGTAGTTAGGGAGTGCTTAAAAACCAAGAGGGGGCAGCACCCCCCCCCAAAGCAACCAAAAACAAGTTGGTTCCCCTCCCAAAAAATTTTAAATGGGGCACGCTGGAGGCTTAAACAAAATACACATAACATATCACCACACAAAAAGAATACGAGTCTCTTTTGAGGTCCTTTTGAAGTCGAAGGGGGTTTTAAGCAATTTTGCGCAAAATGTGAACTAAGAACCTCATAAAACTTTCGTGTTTTTTTTTAAAACAGAAAAATTTTTTTTATTTTGTTTTTTTTCAAAGTATTCAAAATTTTTTTTTTGCTGCTGATATTGTTATGTTATTTTAGATTACAGCCACACAGCGTCACCCATATTTAAAGTTTTTTTTGGGTGCTGAACCCAAAAATTGTTTTTTGGTCGTCTAATACCACATTAATAAAGTTAAAATGGGCCCATCTCGCGCTTTGATGGGAAATTAAATTATTATTCATTTTAAAAAAAAGCCATTTATTCCTGGTGCTTTACATTTAAGGGGGTTTTCATACAAAAAATGTAAACAACAAAAAATAATGGCCCCTTTTGTGACTAACAACGGGGGTAGGGGTGAGAGGACCCGCCCGTGAGGGCTTTCATCTACAAAAAGGGGGAAAGAGAAGGGAGGGGCAACATTTTTTTGGAGGGTGTAGAGGGAGGGGTTATTTTAGGTTAACTCCTTTAGATTGGGTTTTTAGGTTGAAGCGGTGAAAGTGGAAGGATCTGAGGTGTTTGGGGCAGTGAGTTCCAGAGTGTGGGGGGGGCACAGAGAAGTCCTTTGGGTAAAGGTTATGGGGGGAAATGATAAGAGAAGAAGAAGAAGGTCCCCTTTTGGGGAGCAAGATTGCATGAGGGGGGGGTATCGGGGAAAATTAGGGCAGAGTGTAGGGAGGGGAAGGGGTCAGGGAAAAGCCTTGTGGGTCAGGGGTTAGAAACCTTTAAAAAGAATGCAATGGGCAATGGGAAGCCATAAAAGGGGAGAGGCAGGGGGGGAAGGCAGAATTTTGCGAGGAAGATGGGGGTAAGAGGGCCAGATTTTGGGAAATGGATTGGAGGGGGGGCGAGGGTGCTAGATGGGGGCCACAGAGAAGAATGTTGCAGAAAATCTGGGCGGTAGATGACGAGGATGGCCCCAGCATTTTTGAAATTAGGATTTAGGGATTGAAAAATATCTTTCGGGTTTGGAGGGGGCCCGGCAAGGTGAGGGTTGGTGGGGGGGGGTTTGAAGGACACAGTATATGCCGTCAAAGTGTGATAAGTGCAGGTCCCACTTCTGGGACTTGCACCTGTTGTAGGAATGGGCCCCACGAATATCTCCATTCAGAACGAAGAGTAATTAAAATCAAAATCTGATCAGCACATCCAAAATAATTCTAAAAAAAAAGGGAGCAGGGCACCTGACGGGGCAGAAAAACCAATGAAAAACAAAAAAACCATCGCCGCACTCCACAAACGCTAGGGGTATGTTCACACGGCGGTTTTCAATACGAAAAACGCCACGTAAAACGTATCCAAATACGTACCCAAAGTGTGTTGCTTGATTGGATACATTTTCTGTGCGGCAGACACATACCCTCTAGTTTTAAATAGGGTATCTGATGTGTAAAACGGATCAGGAATTGATATGTCAAGTCTTTGATCGGATCTGTTAAAACCCAGACCCAAAAAGCCCAATAAAACCAAGTATCATTTTAAAAAGGGATTTGTTTTTTACATTAAAATAATGGAAATCACCCCTGACTTTGGTTGATACTTTTTGGGGTTTTCTTTTGGCTCAAAAAAATTCCCCCAGAAACGATCAAAAAAAAAAAAAAAAAAAAAGGCGGTGAACATCCCCTAAGAAAGGCCCAACAATGAATAAAGAAGGGTTTTCAAAAAGCTTTTCGCCCCCTTTTGGATCCAAAAAAAACTAGGTTCTTACCCAAACATTTTTAATCAAAACTGTGAGGGCCCCCCCCACCAAAAACAAGTTTTTTTGGGGGACCCATTTTCAGTTTGGGGACCACCTAAAAGCTTTCCCTCACCTGGGCTTGGTCCCCCTTCTTCCCCAAACCCTTCCCCTTCCAGGTTTTCCGTTTTCCCTGTATTTTTAAAAGCAGAAAAAAAATGCATTTGAAAAATTAATCTATCTTTGTTTAGGGGGTCTCTACCCTATTGGAGCGGGGGGTGGATTTTTTTGGGGTGCCCCAAAAACCCACTTTGGGGTTTTTAAAAATTGCGAAAAGCGATTCATGTGAATTTTTATGCCTGCCACAAGTTGAACTTTTTAAAACCATTGAAAATAAAGTAAAATTTTTTTTATTTAACCCCTTAAAGACAGAGCGTTTTGGGTTTTTTTGCACATTTTTTTTCTCCTCGCCTTCCAAGAGTCATAACTTTTTTTTTTTTTTCTTTTTTCCATCAAACGAGACATAGGGGGTTTTTTATTTATGGGGACAAGTTTGTAATTTCAAAGGTGTTATTCAATTTACCATAAAAATATACGGGAAACCGCAAAAAAAATTTGGAAAATTTGGGCCCAACAGGTAAAAAAAAAAAATACTTGCGCCAGGGTTGGGTTTTTTTTTTTTTTTTTTAAACGGTTTTAAACCCGGCGCCGTTTATAAATAAATTTTGGTTCTTTGTTTTCCCTGCAGGTTAACGTTTTTCCTCCCACCCAAATATGGGGTTTTTTTTAAATTCTAAAATACCGTAGAGACAATGAAAAGCAGACATTTAGTGCTACAACACCAATACTCAAAACGGGCCCCAAGATCTGGGCTAAAGGGGGGCCTAAACACTTTGACCCCCTTTAAAACCCCGGGGAGAGTGCTCAAGGCGGGTGTTAACTTTTTGCATTCCCAGGATGGAAAAGGGGTACTTTTCACCCCCCGGTGTATTGTGGCGTGTATAGTACGTGCCGTAATACTCCGGGTGTTTTTGAAGCATCAGCGCGTATTTGGGCTTAATCGCAGCGAACAATTGACATGTCAATTCTCCCCTGCGCGTACAATACAGTCGTCCTATAAAGCCCCGGGGGGGCACTCTTTAAAAAATAGCTTTTCGAAGAGCATGGATTACCGTAATTGCGGGGGAGCATTTCGCCGCTTTAAAGTGCAATAAAAGGCCCGAAATCCGCCCAAATAACCGTGTGAACATACCCTAACGCATCCCGAACAAGAAAGGATTCCCCAACCCACAGGGTCAAATAGGGGGGGTTGCCCAAAAAAGGAGAACAAGGAAACTTGCAGATCCCTGGGAGCCAATCAAATGGGAGGTCCCCATCTGAACTGAGGTCATTGGTGGAGGGGCCCTCACCGTTTTGATCACAAATTTGTGCTATAAACCTCAGATTTTCTTGTATCCTAAAAGCAGCATAAATGCATTTTGAAGTAGTTTATATATTCCTTGTGCCTCTTAGCGTTTGTGGAGTGCGGCTGATAAGTCTTTATTTGCAGAATGCAGAGTAGGTTGCGCTTGGGCACGACTCTCCATTCTGTTCTATGGGAGTTCCAAGTACAGCCGAATTAACAACTGATAATTGTAAACGCCATTGCTTTGTGTGCTATGTCTCTAGGAGTACATTTTAAATAGGGCTAGTGCACTGATTTATATTGCACCTTATGCTTTCTTTCCAGTTGGGGGAGCGTCCACAACACCAGGGATTGTTCCAATAAAACAACTTCCCCAGCCACAACTCCCTGTGGGCCAGCCCCAGCTTCCAAGTGCGCCTACCCACCAACTTCCCAAACCAGGGGTTTTCCCTACATGGAAAATGGGTAAAAATTTTTCTGTCCCCAATGTATGCCCGTCTTTATTTGTTGATAATTTTTTGTTTTTTTCGTCTTTTTGTAATTTGAAAAAACATCAACATTTTCCCCACATAATTTTTTTTTTTTCCTCCAGCATTTGACTTTTTTTTTTTGCATCTATTACCAGACGGAGCCCCTGATGTTACGGCATCTATAGCAGTGTTCCCAAACTGAAGTCCTCAAGGCCCACCAACAGGTCATGTTTTCAGGATCTCCCCCAGTGCTAAGGAAAGCCAGAAAACATGACCTGTTGGCGGGGCTTGAGGACTGGAGTTGGGGACCCCTGATCTATAGTATATCTGAAGAATTCAAACTTTTGGGCACTGTAGGTCCTGGGGCTTGGTTCTTTTTTCAACCTTGTATTGTTTCTGCCACCTTGTATTTGGATGATAAGTGCGAACTTGCGTATATTACATATTCATGGCATATCTTATTGATACGCCATAAATGTGTTAGATGGGAACACCCATTTAACCCCTTATCAATATATGAAGTTGGTAAGGGGGTATGGAGCAGGCTTACTGAGTGGCAAGAAACAACCAGGATCTACCATTAGCATCAGGATTGGAGATTGCTTCATTCCTGGAATTGTAACCCCTTAGATGCCACTGTCAAAGTGACCATGGCATGTTAAGGATTAAAGAACGATGCTGCACATCATTCCACTGAATGATTTTGGAGTGCCAACTGGTTGTCATAGCAGCTGGGGGCCTAATAAAGGCTTTGGTGGTTGCCATCTTACCTTTCTATTACAACGTGCCACAGGCAGGGTGTAATGGGAGAGGCATTTTTGTACACTATTCTGCAACATATTACTATTGCAGAACAGTGTACAAGTGATTGCACTAGCATCTAGCAGTTAAGAACTACACGTGGGGGGAAAAAAGTTTTAAAGATATAAAATTCAAAACGCTCCAGTTTTGCCATTGTACAAACAAAATAAAAAAAAATATGGAAGGTAAACACAAGTGGTATCACCTCGTCCTTAAGGGCTTGTTTACACTCCATGTTACAAGCACTTTTAGGATCCGTCTTGGGATCCGCTCTGTCAGTACCCAAGACGGATCTAAACAATTAGCAGTGAGATTCTCACTGCTGTCTATGCCGAACACGCAGCGGCGTTCACATGAGGGATCGCCGCTGCGTGTTTGAAAAGTGTAGCTTAGCTCCGTCTTGAAAAGAATTGACATGCAATTCTTTTCAAGATGGAGTCGAGCTGCGCTTTTGAAACACGCAGCGGCGATCCCTCATGTGAACGCCGCTGCGTGTTCGGCATCGACGGCAGTGAGAATCTCACTGCTAATTGTTTAGATCCGTCTTGGGGACTGAAAGAGTGGACCCCAAGACAGATCCGAAAAGCGATTGTAACATGGAGTGAAAACTCCGTGTGAACAAGCCCTAAAAGTCTGATCTAGTCTCAAAGTTGTTTGGGGGGTTTTTTTTTTTTTTTTTGTTTTTTTTTTGTAATTTTTGTCCCCAAAAAATTGGTGTAAGAAATGACCAAGAAGTCACAAGTTTTCCAAATGAAACCAATAAAAGCGACATTTCATCCCATAAAAATTGAACCTTCATTTAGCTTCATAGATGGAAAATTAAAAAAAGTTGCAAACAATTTCGCAAATTTAAAAAATTATATATATATTTTTTAAAGTACTAAAACATAACGAAAAGTCCAAAAATGTTGTATTGCCCTGATGATGACCAACCTGCAACATAAAGATAGCAAGTCATTTACACCAACCAGTGAACTCCATAAAAACCGAGACCCCTCCAAAGTGGTGCAATTGAGCTTTTTTTTTTTTCCTTTTTCTGTTTTGTTATATTTCACCCCCCAACCATTTATTTTTGGGGCTTTTCAGTATAGTACTTGGTACGATCACGGTAGCATTAAAATATACATCTAGTCCTGCAAAAAACACAAGCTCCAATATGGCTATGTATGTGAAAAAAAGAAAAATGTCAGGCTCTTGATAGGTGGAGAGGAAAAAATAAGCGCAACGTAAAAAAAAAAAAAAAAAAAAATCTGTGTGGCGGGAAGGGGTTATATATGATGTGTATGTTGGAGGCTGTGTTCCTCCTCTTCAGTAAAGTTGGTATATTTGGCGTTGGCATTTGCAGCTCATTTTCTGTAATTATATTAGTTTTATGGCTGTCGGGAGTGTCTGCTGTCACTGGCGTCTGTGCCAGAGAGGTGGAGAGTTTTCAAGCTAATGTTCTTTTAATCATTTTTGCAATTAGGAGCCGTCATTGTGCATGTTCTAGGTACATTGTGATAGTATCACAGTCCAGCTCGGCTTTTAAACTGACGTCTCGGAGTCTCACATTTGATGACCTTATTTTTGTAGCATCCTTCTCAGACGACCACCCTGACGCCCACACATCTGGCTGCCAAGTCAGCAGTAGAAGCTGCTCAGATACAGAAGAATCGCTGTAAGTATCAAATTGGCTGACTGCATGGCGTAGGGGAAGTTCACATCATGGTTTTTGTGCAATATACGCACCAGAAAAAGTGCCTAACGTATATGTTACACAAAGACCGTAATGGATGCCTGACATTTGGTTTTCATCACCTATAGACTGTGATGCCATCCATCTAACTAGTGGCTGAGTAGGTCGTGTAACCCCTTTCCTGATCAGGCACTTTTTAGTTTTAGTACACGTAGGTTTGAACGCTACAATGCCACACTTTTTTTTTTTTTTTTTCGCTACAAATTTTTTGGCTGTTTTTCCATATATAAGGCTTTATATTTGGGTAATTTTTAAATTAGTAACTAGAAAACAAATAACTAGTGTCCAGGAATTATTTAAAAAAAAAATGTATTATCCAGTTTATATATATATATTTTATATATATATTTTATATATTTTATATATATATATATATATATATATATATATATATATATATACAAACATATTTAATCATTGTAAAAAAATACGTTGTGGAAATGTGTGAAATACATATAACCCCAAAAAACATTATGTATTTTATAAAATGAAAAAACTTTGAGACTCTGGGTTCACATATTGATCAAAATGTTTAAGCTGCCCCGACTTTCAACGTATCTCAAAATGGGGCGTCCTACCTATTTTTTACCTCTCAATCGAGCCAATCAGGCCTCCCCTGGGTAAACCGACCTCCATTATTCAGAGAGAAAAAAATAAAAAACACCCCACCTGCAAGCTCCCCTTCTTACGACACCCTGTGAGAGTGGGCGGGGACAGAAACCAAAATGGAAGCACCCCTTCCCTTTTCCCATATAGGTTAAAATCAATGTAACCAATATAACGTATGTTTCTGCACACAAAACATTTCTGAAAAAAGTATGCAAACCTGGGGCCACTGGCAGGGTTTGCCGAATTGAGAGGTTTTAAAGGGAATAAATAGGGACTGCACCGATTTTTGAATCACGTTGAAAGTCTTGGGCAGCTTAAACTTTTTGATAAAAATTTTGGGGTGAAACCGAGAGTTCAAAGTTTTTATTTCCCATATATTGAAAGGAAGGGCACAAGGGCTGTTATTGATGGACGTTATGTGTCACCGATCTCCCTAAGATCGGTGAAATTAAAGCCCTGTTATTCTGGTGTCCAGCCAATAGGCCACTGACACGGGTTTGTATTGTTTAGTATGGCAGTAATGGCCCTGATCCGGGTCGGCTTTATTGGAGCAGTCTGTAGTTGGGTGGGAGGGCGCTCCCACATCTAGTCCTGGGCTTACCCGCCCTATATAAGGCCAGCAGGGTCAGGTAAGAGGGGGGTGTGGGTTCCATTCCGGGCAACACTGCTCAGTGGAGGAGGCATTTGTGAGAGAGCCAGAGCTGGCCTTGCAACCCTAAAAAGGACTACAGAGACCTGCACCGGGTTTGTTAACCCCGGAACCGCATGTAACGGTACCGTGACTGATAACAAAGGACTATAAGTTATGTTTGTTTTGGCTGAAGCAAGCCCGCTATTTATTTCTGGACTTTGTGACTGTTGAAAATAATCCGCAGTGTTGCACGTTTTTAAAGGGCTGCCTCCGTTTGAGCTGATTTCCCACAATATATAAAATATATTTATATTTTATATATATATATAATATATATTTTTATATATATATATAATATTTTTATATTTTAAATATATTATATATATATTTTTTAGTGCCTCACACTTGTCCAGCCACCATTTTGGACAGTCTCAGGGGGTCTTCTAGCTCACTTTTGGGATCGCCGTCATTGGTAGAACAGTATTGTCACCGATATCACCACAGCCAGCCTCAGCCAGCTTTATTCTCACACAGGATTACAGAGAACATAAATCAAGCAACCAAAAAAAACTCAGGCCGTCTAGTCACTACCTAAACACAATTCTAGACCCTCTCTAATCTAAGTGTTCTGGACCTAATGTCCAGCACTGTATTCTCCCAGTATGGTACAGGCTTTCCTCAAGCCTCTGGGGGGCCAGAGCACTCTCCTCATCTCTGCTGCTCCAACTTCCAGGTAGTAAACCAAACCCCCTGGACACCTGGAATACCAACCTTTTAATAGGCCTAATAAGACCTGGAACATAAGAACGGTCTCCCACCCAACACTATGACTGTTCTGGGAAAGGAAACCCAACTTGGCCGCATAACTGGCATCCTAGCTACATGTGTCAGTAACCTATGGCTACTGACACCAAATAGTGTGGTGTGTTTTTTTTTTTTTTTGGGGGTGATACCGGTTGGCATCTATTTTCTGACCTGTCATAGACACACATAAGAACTCAGTGGGGAAATGTGTTCTTTCAGTAGCTCCATCATATCCCACCAATGATTTTCTGAATGAAAGGATTTGAGCTGAAGGGTTTTTTCCATCATAGAGATTGATTGTAGTTCAGCCGAGTGGTTGCTGTATTTAGAGCTCCCATTGCATCAGTCTATGATGGCAGAACCCCTTAAAAACCAGGGAGATTTAGCACCACTTGGAGAATCATTTTTCTTGATTTCATTGAAATTTACCCATATTTGATTCGACCTTTCCTAAGCATGTTGTCAGATTGCGAAATGTCTAATCCTTCTGTAGAGTGCTCCCTTTGGTTTGGAAATTGGTGGTGACCTGAGATCACAGATATCACCTTCTCACAGGGACGTAGCTATAGAGGGTGCAGAGGTAGCAGTCTTGACCGGGCCATCAGCCTGAGGGGGGCCAAAAGCCCTCCTGCCACATAAGGAGATACCAGCATTGTAAGTGGCACATGGTAACTGGGGCCCATTTCACTTTTTGCACCAGGGCCCCGGAGCTTCAAGGTACGACTCTGCCTTCTCAGATGTGTTTGGCAGATCAGAAGATCAATTTGATGGTATTTCTCCTTTAAGTGGTTATATTCGAAGTTTCAGCTCCATCTCCTGAATTACTAAGTAACCATGAAAGCCTGTTTTCTTGATGCATTATGGTTTTCCCAGCCATTTTCTTTATACCTCCTCAGTATTTCTGTTTTTCTCTTTTAGTTCCTGGACTTGGAGCAATGCAGTCTACTCCAACTGTTGGCCCACCATTCAACCAGCCACCAGCTCCCACAATGCCTCAAGGAACAGCATCCAAGATGGTCACCTCTACACCTTCTCTAATAACCTCTTCTCCTCAGCCAAGTTTAGTCTCCACTGTAACCACAGGTCCTGGACCTACTCAGGGAATGATGGCCCAGACTGCTCAACAACAGCCGGTCCCGCAGCCCATGGTAGGCCAAAAGTGACTGTTCTACAGGCCAGTCAAATTAACCCTTGGTTGTTTTGCTTGACGGCACCACTCATTCCAAAGGGATTAATGGCCTTGATACCGTAACACTGAGTATTTCATTTCCCCCTGAAATCAAAAGGCTCCTTTAAGTTTGGTGGTCCATACAATCTTACATTTGCACCAGTTTCCTAGTTTTTAAAGGGTTGCTTCCATCTCAGGTGCTTAGGGAATATCAATAGGATATCAAAAAAGTGCCCTGATAGCATTGGAATACAAGTCCTGGTCTCATCCCACACCTGCATATCAGGAGATCCTCGTCTTCCTTAACCAGCCATAACAGTAAAGCAATGCAGGAAATTGCTTTGCTTGCATTGCTTTACTGCGATATCATATAGGATATGCCATAAGAGTCCAATAGGTGGAGGTCGTACCTCTGAGACTTCTATATAGCTTGAGAACCGGCCCTGGGTCCGTGCAGAACATAGAGGATATTGTGCTTGTAATGGAAATTCATAAAACAGGTGAGCGGTGCACTCGGCTGTACTCTGAACGCTCACTGAAATAAATGGAGAAAGCCTCACAAGTGCAACCACCTCTCCATTCTGCACAATTCCCGCCACATACACACACTCTGAGGCAGAACAGAGAGCCACTCTGTACAAGCAGCTTCTGTTCTGGAGGACTCCAGCTGTCTATGTATAATATGTATGGTTATTTGGATGAGTGCCTGGGAATACTACAATCTCACTGTGGTGACCACTGCAGGAGCAATGCTTTGTTTACTGCAGATTCCCTAGCAATATTGGTTGTTTGCCAGGGGTGTGAGTGCAGGACCCAGGATGATTAGCTGATTGCCCCAGCGAGGCACATTCTGAAAGGGGTTGTCTATGATGGTAAGTCCTTTCTGAAAAACCCTTTCTGGGTAAACTTTAGTATACCACTACAACCCTTACAGGGACACTTCAGTCAGAAAGGAGCAATACTAAAGTCTCATGGTTTTTCAGACCTTGATTCGAGCACGCACGCCTCCATTGGCCCGGATCTATTACTGTACCTGGAAGGCCTTTTTTTGCCTTGGCCGAGTCCCAGGGATTTCACCCCTTGGTATGCTCTGCTTCAACGTTGCATTCATATCTCCAGTCAGGCCTGGGCCTTTCCTCCGCCAAGTCAAAACCTTTTAGGGGGTCACTCGTTCCGTTCCACTGGTTTGTAGGAAAATCGGACCGTGGGATTTCAATCTTGTTTGGAAGGCAATGTAGTCTTCGCCTTTTGAGCCATTACTGGAAGTGTCATTGTGTTTGCTTTCATGGAAAGTGGTCTTCCTGATGGCCGTTTCTACCACCCGCTGAGTGTCTGAACTGGCGGCTCTCTCTTGGAAATGCCCTTGCTCGGTACTGCTACGCCCTGTTCCTTCGTGTCTCCCTAAGGTGGTTTCGTTGGTTCATATCGATGAGGACATAGTTCTGTTTTCTTTTTGCGCCCTGCCCCTCTCATCCCAGAGAGCGGGCGTTGCATGGTTTAGATGTCGTCAGGGCCGTTCGTGTCTACCTCTCTGCCACTGAATCTTTTTAGGTGCTCAGGGGACCTCTTTGTCACTCCAGAGAATCCGCGCAGGGGTCTGGTGGCTTCTAAGACCACCGTTGCCAGCTGGATCCGGTCTGCAATTTCGGGAGCGTATAGGTCTAGGGATGAACTTCTTCCTTTTCGGGGCACCACTCATTCCACGCGAGAGGTTGGAGCCTCCTGGGCAGGTCGGCATCAAGCTTCAGCTTTGCAGGTTCGCAAAGCTGCCACCTGGGCTTCTGTTCATACCTTTTCTAAGTTCTACCAAATCCATACCCTGGTCTCAGCTGACGAAAGCTGCGGCCGTAGGGTGCTAATGGCTTGGCAGCGCTGAGGAATTTTTCGTGTGACATTGGTCTCCCACCCTCTGGGACTGCTCTTGGACATCCCAAGGTGCTGCGTCCATCAATGACATTGGTGAGAAAATTTAATTTTTGTACTTGCAGTATAATCCTTTTCTCGTCTGATTCATTGGGGGGCACAGGTGGGGCCCTCCCTCCGTCTTTTTTTTTTTTTTTTTTTTTCTTTCTCTTTTTTGTGATTTTTTTTTTTTTTTTTTTTTTCCCCGGACTCCAGTTGGACATTTCCTTCTTGGAATCAGACTATGGTTTAACTTCTCCGCTATGGCTTTTTGTATCAACTTGCCTGGCGTCAACAGCAGGGATATAGTCCGTCTGGGCGGACCCAACACATTTGGTTTCCGCCTATTTTCAGCCTCCTAGACAAGGGCCTATACCCAAGGTGCTGTGTCCCCAATCAGAGTCAGATGAGACAAGTTAAGTACAAAAATGCGAATTTCTTTCCATTTTAGCCACTTGCGCAATCAAAAATTACACATAAAAATGTTCCCTTCTCTAGCTGGGATAGTGAAGAGAGAAAACTCCTGAGTGGCCAGGCAGACTAATCACAGTTTACTGTTGGTGCTCTAAGAAATGCTTATCTTCCTGTGGTCTCATTACAAATAATAGGTAACGACAGAAGTATTGCTGTGTCGTTCTCTGGAGAGGCCTAGGTCAAGATTAGACTAGATCAGGGGTCAGTAACGTCGGCTCTCCAGCTGTTGGGAAACTACTCCCATCATGCATTTATATAATCTATATCAGTGGGCATGATGGGAGATGTAGTTTCCCAACAGCTGGAGAGCCGACATTGCAGACCTCTGGACTAGATCAGCAGTGCAAGAACAAGAGCATGACGTTAAAGGATAATGGTTTAATCTTTTTTCCGCACTTGGGGGAAGGACGGGTCCCATCCTTCTTCACACTTATCAGGTCCTGCTGATAACCTGTACCTTCCGCCGCCCTGGACAAAAAAACCGGTCAAGCAATCCTCACTGCTGTTATTGGAGCTCACAGAGAAGTCAGAGCGACAAACCAGGAAGTCATGTACATAGGGAATGTTATAAAATTTGATTGAAAAAAAAAAAATATCGCCCAATTTCCCCCCAAAAAATAACATATAATAGAAGAAAATCACTGACAACCCCTAAAATCGATGTTGGGTCGTCATTCAAGTTCACTAGCGGCCCTTAGGATTATGACCGAAAACAAAATTTAAATTTTAGTGATTTATTTATTTATTTATTTATTTTTTCCAGCAATGAATTTTATTGAAATGTAACAAAAATACAGATTTTTCGCAAAATAGGGATCAATACAATACCAGAACGAACAGTAACATAAATGCAAAATACTAAAAATAATTGTAGTGAATTTGTTTGTGCCAATAGTATAGTTTCTACACATGGCCCTAATGTATGTTATCAGGTGAAGTAACTAAGTTTTTTTTTCTTGATTACTGGCAGCCTGGTACAGGAGCACTGCCCGGTGTGCCAGCGCAACAAGCAGCCGCACCCCAGATTGTGACGCCGCAGCTGCCTAATACACAGCAGTCTGTCGCCAACAAAATGCTGGCCTGGAGCGGTGTGCTGGAGTGGCAGGAGGTAAGCAGTGACATGCTGACACAGTGACCATGTTTCTTCCTATTACTTGGGTCGTCTTACAAGTGTTTTTCACATAGAAGCCTAAACCACCATCCGTGGATGCCAATGCCAAGCTCACACGTTCCCTTCCATGCCAAGTGTATGTCAACCCTGGAGAAAATCTGTAAGTGTCTACAGGACATTGTTTCAAACATCCCATTATATTTCATAGGATCTTTCTGATGCAGACTTTGCAGTCCGTTTTGGGTAAACCTGTCACTTGTTCCATGTGGATTCCACATGGAAACCATGTCGCTAAAACTGGACCCAGATCAGCCCTATTGGGATAGTCCACATCCGGATACCACCAAGCACAACGTAAGATCTGTGGCAGGTTTTTCCATAGGGATATTCCACCCTCTGAACATCTCCATATGTACAGAGTGATTGCAGAGGTGGACAGTCTACAAGATGAAACCATATCTGCAGAGGAAGCGGTAAGGTCAGCTAAGAGGGCAATGTAGTGGCAACTTTGCCTGCACAACCCAGGAACATGTGGCATATCAATGGTTGAGGGAGACGGGCGAATCCGCAAACCACCGGCAGAACCGTCCCCCTCAACCATGTAAAAGACGACAAAATACCCGCCTGATTCTTTAATTAGAAGCCGGCCGGTATTTTCCCACTGCCATGTGGACGCAGCCTACCCCTGGATTTTATAGGGGTTGTCTCACTACAAAGATAGGCTTTCAACATGTAGAAAACGGTCAATTAAGAATTTTTCCAAATATATTGCTTTATTTGTTTTTTGGAGGAGAGACGAAAGATTTTATCTACTCTGAGTGCATATCGGTGCAATTAGCAGCTTCCTCTAATGACAAAGTTTTGCTTGATCACATTTAAAGCCAGACAGTGTCATTGTTTTCCAGATTCACTCAATCAGTAATGTCCCTGTGACTGGCATAGCTAGGTATAGAGCTGAAATGTCAGCCATCGCTGTAGAGCCACTCACTGCCTGTACAAGTAGTGTGAGCCTGAAGCAGAGGGGAGAGCAGGTTCTGTGAAGCAGCCACATGGGAAGCGCCCTTTAATTTTGTCAGAGATTATGATTGAAAAATAAAGCAGACTTATTATGCCCCAGATAGCACCGTTCTTGGTCACGGTCTGTGGCCGGCATTGGGGCTGAGGAGCAATACCAGATGCACCTTGTGGACCAAGGGAAGAGGAAAAATGAGACCTTTTTTGTAATCTCAGAGAACCACTTTAAGGATTTATAAATATACAAAGCACTTCAGGGTCAGTTCAGGTGTTTGGGGGCAGAATGAAAGAACGATCAGCCCTGGCATTTTAAGTGACCCATTTGAAGACACCCTGAGAACTCTCCTGTCAGTTTTAGTAAATCCTTGTGTTCCCTGTGGAGTAACTATTCTGGAGCCTCTTCTCTTATATCTCTGTGCTGGGCTGTCCCTCTGTTATTCCTCCTAGACATGTATTTCTGAATCTGTCAGATGGGTGTTGCCATTTGGTTTAAAGGGGCGTGTCCCTGCTCGCACTGAGTGGGCAATGTCAGACTGTGTAGGGACACACCCCCTCTTGACAACACCCATCTGCCAGATTCAGTAATACATTTCTAGGAGGAATAACAGAGGAACAACACAACACAGAGTTATAAGAGAAGAGGTCCCAGGATTATTATATCACAGGGAACACAAGGATTTACTAAAACTGACATTTCAGGAGATGGCACAAGTCCTGTTTTAAGTTAATTTTGCCAACTTTCACTTAAAGGAGTTGTCTCATTAAAAGCTTTCAGCCTCTCTCTGTGGCTGGGAGTTGAATTGAGGGGCGTGCTAGCTTGTCTGCCTCTTCTCCTCTCTCTCTCCCCCCCCCTCCCTCGCCCAACTCTCCTCAGATCTATACAGGAGGGGGGGGTTAAGCTGCTCCTCCATTTTAACTTCTAAAATACAGAGTGTGGAAGGAGTGTTCTGCATGCCGTAGAGAGGTTAACCACTGTGTGTGCTGCACTAGGTCTGCACAGCAGACTCTTGCTGCTTCGTTCTCACAGTTCAGGAGACAGGAAGGCTGATCTATGAGTGTGAGCAAGTGTTCCTATACCCTGCTTAGCATACAATCTGCACACTCCAGCAACAAAAGACCCTGTCAGAACAGACACAGGCCAGAGGAAGTTACTAACTAGGATGTGTCACTAGTACACAAAGCATGAACGTTCACATGCCTTATCTGTTCTATTACTATAGTGACAGCTCCACAGACACATCATGATTATAGTAACACACAGGGTCACTGCTGTCACATCTATCTGTGTAGAGAGCAGGAGGAAGCAGGCACACACAGGGTTAATCCAGGCAGCTCAGACACAGAAGCCAGAGACCTCCCCCTCCCTCCACTACAGAAGCATTCTGTGCGGGAGGGGCTCTCTGCTCCGACCTGACAGCCAGTGAGATAAGGATCAACAGGTCAGCTGCTATAGAAATTTTAGAAGCTGATGTAGTACTACTAACAGGGATAGCTCAAAATCAGTAGGACATTTGTAATGAACATATATTGCAAAGCTGCTTGTTTTTTAAAGATCTTTTAATTAAAACCCAATCATTGTAGCGAGACAACCCCTTTAAGGGTATCGGCTTGATCCCTGACTACCTATTTTAAGGTTGTGTTAACCACTTAAAATTGTTAATATCTTAATTTTGACGTAATATATTTACATTTACTTATTGCAGGAAAACAGATCAGTGGCCTCAAAAGTTAATCATGCAGCTGATCCCTCAACAGTTACTGGTATGTAGTTATGTATATGTGTGATAGACGTTAGATGTGGTAGTTGTGCTGTCTGGAGGGGATGTTCATTTTATATAATATATATATATATATATATATTAGCATGGTCTGGTCATTAGCGAAAACCATGATCCAGCGTTCAGGGTAGTTGATTACCTTATGCCGTCTTTACTGAGATGCAAGTGGCTTTGTACCCTAACCCGAATTTATTTTGTTGCAGACGACCTTAGGACCCTTATTCAGGAACTCTCGCATGGTGCAATTTCACTTCACCAACAAGGATCTAGAATCACTGAAGGGTCTCTACCGTATCATGGGTAATGGTTTTGTAAGTATACACTGTATTATTAGCTTTCTGCACATTTGACAACTCGGGATGCATCACAGGGGCTTCCAATTTTAATCATTGCTGTTCTTTAACTCCTTAACGACCGTCCACCGACTTTTGGCGTCGCTGCAGACATCGGAGTTTGCGGCGCCGCAGCTGCGCTGGGATCGGGGCTGTACTACACAGCCATGATCCCAGAGCATCTCCTACAGGCACCGGGGAGTGGGGGAAACCTCCGCAACCCGGTGCTTTAACCCTTTGATTGCGGCGGTGCGTTACCGCAGCGCAATCAAAGGGTTCCCCTGCTCTGTCGGGTGATCGGAACACCCAGTGACCCGACAGAGCCCGGGGAACGGCTGCACAGTCAGCCCTGGGGACCTAGAGTGGCTCCAGAGCTGTCTGTGTAACAAGCCAGTGATAAGGCACACTGTGTGCTGTCCTGACTGCTGCCTGTGTCAGACTAACACAGATTAGAATGTATTAGCATATATGAATATGCTAATACATTACTAAGTGTAAAAAAGTTCTCCCTTCATAGGAGTAAAAAAAAAAGTTAAAAAAAACAGTGTAAAAAAAGAATAAAAAAAATAAATAATAAAATAAAAAAATATTTAATAAAAAATAATTGTACATAAATTACACGCACAAAAAAAACCTACACATATTTGGTATCCACATGATCGTAATAACCTGTAGAATTAATCTAACAAGTTAAGTGTGAAATGTGAATGATGTAAAAAAAAACAAAAGTTTTTTTTTTAAATAAAAAATACTGCAGTTATTTATAAGTGAACTTAAACTATTCCCCCATAAAGTACAACTTGTCTGGAATAAAACGAGGCCTCATCCAACTGCGTCATTGAAGAAATAAAAAAGTTACAACTGTTGAAACGCAAGGAGGCAAAAACTAAAACAATGTTCTGGGCATTAACTACTTTTCAGGTGTTCGGCTTAAGGGGTTAATCGCTTGATACTTACAGGGAACCTGTAAGGTTAGTTATGCTGCCCTCTCTGAGAGCAGGATGTGATGGAGGGAGAGAAGCTGAGCTTTACGATATATGCTTTATGATTTAGAGTAGGATATTTGAGTAAAAAGCGTAGAAAATACTGACCAGACTCCTTAAGAGACTATTGGAGTCCTGCTTACCCCACCCATGTACAGTGATAGACATCTTTCTCTATCAGTGTTTGTACAGAGCTCTAACTATCAATCACTATATGTGGGCAGGGTTAGCAGTAGTTCGTTTCCCAGATTCTCTGCTTTTTACTCATAAATACTGCCACAAATCACCCTATATATCCCTATATATCACGGAACTCAGCTCCTCTCCCTCTATCATATAACCATATTTATCACAGAGTTCAGCTCCTCTCCTCTATCATATAACCCTATATATCACAGAGCTCAGCTCCTCTCCTCTATTATATAACCCTATATATCACAGAGCTCAGCTTCTCTCCTCTATCATATAACCCTATATATCACAGAGCTCAGCTTCTCTCCCTCTATCATATAACCCTATATATCACAGAGCTCAGCTCCTCTCCTCTATCATATAACCCTCTATATATTTTAGAGCTCAGCTCCTCTCCTCTGCATATACATATATTCACAGATCTCAGATTCTCTCCCATTATCATATAACCCTATATATCACAGAGTTCAGCTCCTCTCCTCTATCATATAACCCTACATATCACAGAGCTCAGCTCCTCTCCTCTATTACATAACCCTATATATCACAGAGCTCAGCTTCTCTCCCCTATCATATAACCCTCTATATATTTTAGAGCTCAGCTTCTCTCCTATCATATAACCCTATATATCACAGAGCTCAGCTTCTCTCTATCATATAACCCTATATATCACAGAGCTCAGCTTCTCTCTATCATATAACCCTATATATCACAGAGCTCAGCTACTCTCCATCTATTCTATCCTGCTCTCACATAGGACGGTAGAAACAGACTGGCAAGTTTACTTTAAAGAAAAACCATAGGAGGAAGCGGTGCTTTACAGCAATAGATTTCTAATGCTTCTCATTGTCGTATCTTCCTTGTACTTGGGGGAAGTGATGAGGTGGGGGGGGGGGGTATGTATTTATTTTATTTTTGTTGTTTTTGCTATTTAGGTTTCATTCTTTCATTCTCTCCCTCTTTCAGGCCGGGTGTGTGCATTTTCCGCACACCACTCCATGTGAAGTCAGGGTTCTCATGCTGTTGTACTCCTCCAAGAAGAAGATCTTCATGGGCCTCATCCCCTACGACCAGAGCGGCTTCGTCAACGGCATCCGACAAGTGATCACCAATCACAAACAAGTGCAGATGCAGAACCGGACTGTAAGTCTGATCCCGGTGACCTTCTAACCCTTGGTTTCCCCTTTACCTGCTTTTAGAGTGACTTGTATAGGTTACATACATGCTTCATGGTGATCAGGTATGAAGCTTCGATTGTTGCATAATACTCCGAGCCATTGTCTTGTGAACACCTCCAGACGGCAGTAACCCAGGTGCATTCAAGTGTCCATATTACAGACAGGATACCCAAACTTGCCACTGTTCTGGATGTTCTGGACTGAATGTGGAACGTGGGTTCCTTATAGAACCCATTCAGTACTACAGTCTAAAAGTGGCTTAACTTTTCAGAAGAACTTTTATAAAAGCGATTTTTACAAGGTTTTCTGTAAGCACTGTACTTGCCAGGCTCATGGGTAAATAAAAAAAAAAAAAAAAAAAAAAGCTCACTACCCATATTCCAGTGCCAGCAGAGCTCTGGTTTCCTATGAAATCTGAAGTCTCTCAACATTCATGTGACCGTGTAGCAATTGCTTCTCTGCAGTCATTTTGCAACCAAGCAAGGAGAGACCGTCAAGGCTGGTGGTAGGATGCATTGTCACATGAGCAATGATTGTGCCATTACTGTTGGCGGACACCAAGCACTGGTGGCAATGGATTTGCAGCAGAATGATGGGGAGAGTACTCGTAAAAAATGTTTTATGTATTTTTCTTTTTTTTTATTTTACCAAACTCCTGTCCAGTAAAAAGATTTCCAGAAATCGCCGAAAACTCCTTGCATGTACATAGGGGCAATGAAGGTTCAGTCCATTGCTGTATCTGGTTAATAAAAAAAAAAAGCTTAAGTTTTTTTTTAAATTTTAAGTTTTTCACTTTTCGAGGGCTAAGTTTTAAATACTATTTTTTTTTTTTTTTTTTTTAATTTGGTCGTTTAAGTATGATCCAATGAGCGCTTTTAAGAACTTCAGGTCAGCTTAAGCTAGCTATGACCCAAGCATGTACAGAATGAGGAGGGTGGTGCCTTCAGTGATCCTCATTTGTGTGGGAGGTCTGAATACAGCTGAGCACCCTCACCCCATTATATTTGGAATTCCCATCGAAATGAATGGGGAGGATCACTGCAGACACCACCCTCCTCATTCCCTAACATGGTTGGCTCATAGCTAGCTTAAGCCAACCTAAAGCGCTTGTTGGAAAACTCCTTTAATGGGACCTGACAGGTTATCAAATATTCTGGATTATTGGACAGTCATAAGTTTATAATCTAATGTACCTATCGTTGTGGGGAACCTGCAAAACTTGACTGGAAGGGTTGTTGTTGACCCTCAGTCTTATGCTTTTTATCATTTGAAATTCCTTATTACTTCTGTCTTCTGTGCTGGTGTATACCAGAATTCAATATTAGTGGATGTCAGAATAGGAATTTCTTCTTACTTATTAAAAAAAAATTATGAAAAATTCAGCACTGGGCTTGTTTAGGCTTTTTCACTTGCCTTTTTCACTTGCCTCATTGAGTAGTATGTGATAAGTAATGAGGACACTTAGTTCAAGAGTGACTTGGTCTATTATGGCCTACCCTTAACACTGTACAGGTATTGCAGGTCTGCTTCATTGATACACCTCTAGGAAATGTGTAATAGCTCTGAAGTCTGCTGACTTTTCACATTTTGTTCTTTTAGATGGGGGCAGCACAATCCATGGGGGCTGCATCTGTCCCATCCAACCCTCAAGCTTTCTTATCCAAGCAGCCTGGTCCTCTACCAGTGACGCAGACCGTGCCCCAGCAGGTATACCATTCACCAGTTACTCATAGGGGGGCAGATTTATCATTGCTGTCTAAGGCTATGTCTACACGGCTATGTCAAAATGCTGTCGGTAATCCGACTGTATTTTTAACCTTTTAAAGAATCAATTAAAACATGCTAAAAAAAATCCCTACCTACAGAAAAATGATTAGAAAGCACCTAATCCATGTTACAAACGTGCAAAAACCAAATACTACATAAATGTAAATTACATAATACATAAATAAGTATGTCAATAGAGGAACACATATAAAGTAATCGAATCAATAATACATATATAATGAAGTATACATGATAACAATACCGAACCTGTAATAGACCAGTGGACAGGGCTACAATCCCGACATACTTTTCGCTATTCGCTTCGTCAAGGGGAAGCTAATAGCGAAAAGTACGTCGGGATTGTAGCCCTGTCCTTTGGTCTGTTACAGGTTCGGTATTATCATGTATACTTCATTACATATGTATTATTGATTCGATTACTTTATATGTGTTCCTATATTGACATACTTATTTATATATTATGTAATTTACATTTATTTATGTAGTATTTGGTTTTTGCACCTTTGTATCATGGATTAGGTGCTCCAAATAATTTTTTTGTAGGTAGGGATTTTTTTTTATCATGTTTTAATTGATTCAATAAAATGTATGCATTTTAATTATATTTTTTGAGGTGGTTGCGTTTTTGGAGTTTGTTCTATTCGTACCACAACCATCGTTAGCACTTTAGGTTATTGCCCAATTTTCTGTATAGGTGTGGTGTATTTTTAACATTGCCATGGCGCGGGTTTGCACAAAAAAAAAACGCGGTCGGTTTTCGGCCTGAGCAGTACATAGAACTGTATTGGAATCCGCCGGAAGATGGATCATGTTCTATATTCCTGCACTTTAGAAATCCGACAATAGAAAATCCATGTTGTGCAGACTACAGCTCTGATTTTCTATTTTGGGCTATGGGCACTGGTTACAGTCGGATTTTTGTAGATTCTAAATATTGAATCCGCTAAAAAATCCAATGAAAAACCAGTGCTGTGTAGACACGGCCTAATACTTAGACAATGTAAATTTAGACTAGACGGTCTTACAATGTGCCATATCTGTCATAGTGTTGGAAAAAAATCTAAAATGATGCAGCACTCCATAATAGTGAATAAAACAGCGGGTGTCAGCGGATCAGTCTCAGAGAAGACGCGATAATAATATAGAAAAATTCACAGCACTCCTTGAAAAATAGTGAGAAAATTGCTCTGTGCTTTATTTACCCATAAGCCGTGCGACGTTTCAGCTCTACTGTAGAGCTTTTCTTTGTCGCAAGGCTTATGGGTGAATAAAGCACAGAGCAATTTTTTCACTATTTGCAGTGGATTTTTCTATATTATCATAGTGTTGATAAATCTGGCATTCACTAGAGTCTTCTAGACAAAGTTTACACCTCCAATTAGTTACATTACTTCATGTCACTAATTTTGGCGCTTTTTAGTGGCGCAAGTTATCGCACGCTAAGCCATGCCCTTTTCTGAGAAGTCACGACTTTTCACCAAGGCCATGCCCCTTTGGCAGATGATGCACTGAATTGTCTAGAAACCTACTAAAACACACAACAAATTTGGTGTGGCGCATATGTGCCAGTATTTTGGTGCAAATTATGCAGGAATTTGGCACAGTTGCCATAATAAATGTGCCCCGCTGTATTTGCTGGTTTATTCCTTTATTTCTTTTTCTAATGAGGCATTGTGACTTTGCTAATGTTTTATTTTATCTTCATCTTGCAGATGCCCGGGCAGCAGGTAACGCCAGGCATGCCCTCTGTGAATCCGGTATCTCTGATGGACGAGCAGCAGAGATCGCAGAATATGGTAAGCTTCCTCTTACAAAGTACATGTTGTCTTACAAGGTATTAGGCAACAGTCTAAGGCTGGGTTCACACTACATTAATGACTATGTGCGAGGTATCTGATAGTGTACCTTGAAAAAAGGTACCCTGGCGAATACCGTGAGGTAGCTGTGTCGACCCCTTAGAGATTAAAGGGTTGTCTCACTACATTGATTCATCTGACCTCAGTCCTGTTTTTTTGGTTTCATTTTGAATCCAGGGGCGTGTTTACTGGCTTCTACTAGGCTGCAGTAGAAGCCAGGTCTGTAGCTTTAGCAACCAGTGCTGGCAGCCTATCAGGAGAGATCAAACAGGTCTGTAGCTATAGTGACCAGTGCTGGCAGCCTATCAGGAGAGATCAAACAGGTCTGTAGCTATAGTGACCTGAGGAGCTGATGCAGCCCATACAAGAGGAGAGATCTAGGAATAGGTACGATACTTTTAATGGACACACATATTGCAAAGCGACTTTTTTTTGCAAGATCTTTAACATAAAAAGCAGCAATCCTTGTAGTGAGACAACCCCTTTAACAGAACAGACATAGTCCTATGTGGACTACGTTTGCTCTATTTCCCAGCAGTATATGCTTTTCCTGTGGTACTAGTGTAGTCTACTGCGCCATTGAGTACCACAGAAAAAAAAAGCGTATTCTGCCAGGAAATAAAGCAAACATAGTCCACATAGGGCTACAAGTGCTCTACTTATCAAATGGGGGCGCCCCGCTACCCCGACAGATACCTCAAACGTAGCCACTAATGTGGTGTGAAACCAGCTCAAAAGAACTTGTGTTCTGCTGTCATATATGGAGAGCAATGGTAGAGAATGTTAAGGGTTTGTTCAGGATTTTCCAAAAGCTTCAGCAAATAGAACGGAAGAAAAAAAATTCTAAAATATTTATCTGCTTATTTTCACTTCTGCCAATGCTCTCCTTTGGCCCAACGTTATGAGGAGGCAATAGTGACCTCTCAGCTACAGTGGTGGCTACACCATGCAGTCACTGCAGAGGAAATGTTACTGTATCTACATCATAACCCTGCACTAAGGAGTAATTCAGAGACAGAATGATGAGCGTATTACAGATAGCTTTTTTTTTTTTTTTTTTTTTTTAATTTTCATTTTTTAAATTCTCAACAGATTTTTGCACTGCAGCTCTGCTTGTTTAGCTTGGCTGCTGTGCATAGTCACAAGCTCACCCAAAAAGTGAATGTAGGGAGTGCTGATTACTGACCTCACAAACCTGGACCATCCCGTTTGGTATCCACACCGGTCCCTGCTTAATTAGGCTCTGTTTACACGGGCAAATTTCGGCGTGCATTTCGCATCGTATTTGCGCCCTAATACGAGTTAGATACGCGCCGAAATTACGGTAATCCATAGCTCTCATAGAAAACTATGGATTACACCTCCTCTCCGCTCGTACAATACCATCGTATTGTATGCGCGGGGAGATAAGTGACATGTCAATTATTTGCGGCGAATACGCACTGCGAGTAGTGCATGTCAATGGGGCCGGCGGGACGCCCCTCCACCACCCGCACCGCGGGAGTACGCGCTGATCAGCGCAACTCCCAAAACACCCGCCGTAATTGCGGCCATACTATACGAGCCGCAATTACGTCGTGTGATCATAGCCTTAGGGTATGTTCACATGGCGTTTTTGGATACGTTTTTAGATGCGTGTTTGGATCCGTGTTTCGAATCCCAAATACGCATCTAACAATGTGCAGTGTGATTTTACATTGCTTTCAATGTAAAACACGCATCGGCCTTCAGACGATACGTGTTTACATGCGTCTTTCTGATCCGTTCAAAGAGTTGTCATGTTAATTCTTGATCCATTTGACGCCCTATTTAAAACTATAAGATGCGTTTCTGCTGTAGCCAAAACACGTCCAAACATGCACCTGCATGTTGGATGTGTTTTACGCAGCGCTTTTGGATTCAATTTTCGGATCAAAAACGTAATCTAAAACACTGTGTGATCATACCAGTGATAGGACACTTCTATAGGCATGTGGGATTACGAGTGCAAGATTTTTTTTTTTTTTTTTTTTAGTCTGGGTTCACATATGCAGCAATAACATCACATGCAGTTTTTAATAAACTCAAAATTTACATGTGCTCCAAATTTAAGTGAATTCTGAGAAGAGGAATGCGTTTTTTACTGTATGTGGTTTTCAAGCAGTTGAGAAACACAACAAAGCGAAGCAAGTTAACCTGGCTTTATACAACTGTGACTTGGTCACTGACTATTTCAATGTTTCTCTTCAGTTACAAATCCGAATGCAGCAACAGGCACCTCAGGGTCCCAACCAAGCTCCTCAGCAGGCGACATCAGCTGTGCAAGCCCCTGGTCAGCCTCCGAACCCACAGGCAGGAACCATGCTAAGACCCCAAAACCCAGGTGCCAACCCCCAACTCCGAAACCTACTACTCAGCCAGCAACCGGTGAGTATCTTCTGCCTCCTGGTTTGTTTCTTTTACTTAAGAGCACATCACATTATAATTATTTATTTTAAAGCGCCATTGATTCCAGGGTGCTGTATATTTACATACATAACATATGTCAAACGAGTACAATGATAACGATGAATGACTTACAATTGGCACCACAGAGTGAGAGAGACCCTACCCGCGAGGGCTTACAATCTATAAGGAGGAGAAAAGAGTCGGAAGGCGGAGGGCAGACATGTTTGTGGAGGGTGTAGTGACAGCGGGGTTACTGTCGGTTATAGGCTCCTGAAGAGATGGATTTTCAGGTTGCTTTTGAACCTGGTGAAGGTGGAGGAGAGTCTGAGGTGTTGGGTCAGTGAGTTCCAGAGTGTGGGGGAAGCACGGGAGAAGTCTTGGAGACGGTTGTGTGAGGAGCTGATAAGAGGAGAGCAGAGAAGAAGGTCCTGTGAGGAGCGGAGATTTCGTGAGGGAGGTATCTGGAGATTAGGGCAGAGATGTACAGTGGTGGCCAAAAGTATTGGCACCCCTGCAATTCTGTCAGAAAATACTCAGTTTCTTCCTGAAAATGATTGCAATCACAAATTCTTTGGTATTATATCTTCATTTAATTTGTCTTCAATGGAAAACCAAAAAAGAATGTCATAAACCCAAATTGTATATAATTCCCCACCACACAAAACAGGGGGGGGGGGACAAAAGTATTGGCACTGTTTGAAAAATCATGTGATGCTTCTCTAATTTGTGTAATTAACAGCACCTGTAACTTACCTGTGGCACCTAACAGGTGTTGGCAATAACTAAATCACACTTTCAGCCAGTTGACATGGATTAAAGTTGCCTCCACCTCTGTCCTGTGTCCTTGTGTGACCACATTGAGCACGTAGAAAAGAAAGAAGACCAAAGAATGTCTGAGGACTTGAGAATCCAAATTGTGAGAAAGCCTGAGCAATCTTAAGGCTACAAGTCCATCTCCAAAGACCTGACTGTTCCTGTGTCCACCGTGCGCAGAGTTATCAAGAAGTGTAAAGCCCATGGCACTGTGGCTAACTTCCCCATGGCACTGTGGCTAACCTCCCCATGGCACTGTGGCTAACCTCCCCATGGCGCTGTGGCTAACCTCCCCATGGCACTGTGGCTAACCTCCCCATGGCACTGTGGCTAACCTCCCCATGGCACTGTGGCTAACCTCCCCATGGCACTGTGGCTAACCTCCCCATGGCACTGTGGCTAACCTCCCCATGGCACTGTGGCTAACCTCCCTATGGACTGTGATGACCCCATGGCACTGTGGCTAACCTCCCCATGGCACTGTGGCTAACCTCCCCATGGCACTGTGGCTGACCTCCCTATGGCACTGTGGCTAACCTCCCCCATGGCAACTGTGGCTAACCTCCCCATGGCACTGTGGCTAACCTCCCCATGGCACGTGTAACAACATTGGCAAGTGTGCAACTCCACATGGCATGTGGCTAAGGGATAAAGAACCTCGACTAACATCCAAACAAGATCAAGCCGCCCTGCAGTCCGAGGGTACAACAGTGTCATCCCGTACTATCCGTCGGCGTCTGAATGAAAAGGGACTGTATGGGAGGATACCCAGGAAGACCCCACTTCTTATCCCGAGACATAAAAAAGCCAGGCTGGAGTTTGCCCAAACTTACCTGAGAAAGCCTAAAACGTTTTGGAAGAATGTTCTCTGGTCAGATGAGACAAAAGTAGAGCTTTTTGGGAAAAGGCATCAACATAGAGTTTACAGGAAAAAAAAGAGGCATTCAAAGAAAAGAACCCGGTCCCTACAGTCAAACATGGCGGAGGTTCCCTGATGTTTTGGGGTTGCTTTGCTGCCTCTGGCACTGGACTGCTTGACCGTGTGCATGGCATTATGAAGTCTGAAGACGACCAACACATTCTGCAGCATAATGTAGGGCCCAGTGTGAGAAAGCTGGGTCTCCCTCAGAGGTCATGGGTCTTCCAGCAGGACAATGACCCAAAACACACTTCAAAAAGCACTACAAAATGGTTTGAGAGAAAGCACTGGAGACTTCTAAAGTGGCCGCAATGAGTCCAGACCTAAATCCCATAGAACACCTGTGGAGAGATCTCAAAATGGCAGAGAAGGCCCCCTGCAAATCTCAGGGACCAGGAGCAGTTTAAAAAAGAAGAATGGTCTAAAATCCCAGCAGAGCATTGTAAGAAACTCATTGATGGTGACCGGAAGCGGTTGTTCGCAGTTATTTTGGCTAAATGTGCCAGTTTAGCTAGGGCAAAAGTCGGCTTATTGTGAAATGACGAGATTTGTGTCATCCGTCATTGCAGAGCACAAATAAATGAAGATAATAAAGTTGGGGATGCATCTTGTCAGGAGAAATGAGCGCAGATTTCAGGGGGCCATACTTGGCCCCATGTATGAGCGGAGGTTATTGAGAGCGTAGGTCAGTTAAATAATGTTGCAAAGGTGTACCTTTGGATCGTCCGAGGGGATTTAGGCAGGAGTGGGAGGAGGAGGATTCGCAATGTTTTGAGAACGTGGAAGGAGTGAATGCTGGACCGGGAATGGCCCGAGAAGGATGTTGCAGAGTTAGGCGCAATGACAGGCGTGACAGCAATTTTAAGTGTCCCGTGAGAACGAGCTAAAGGTTGTTACAAGGTAGTGAGGGCTTTGGAGGGTTAAGCAGAGCTAGTTGATTACCAAGGCGGACCATTTTTGGAGGTGAGATGTGACATTGATCAAGAGATTAGTGAGGTTATTTTGGATTTCAAATTCTCCCTCTTTGTGAAGTTCTTCACTTTGCAGCATATCTGTGACACATATTAATTGCCCAAAGAATTTGTTGACACATTTTCCAGGAAAGGAAGGGTAATTATACGACAGTAAGTGTCTGCAAGGTGCGTGCAATACTTCTGGAAGATGGTTCTGGAGCGGCGTTGAGTGTTATATGAGCAGTTTGGATAGGAAGGTCATGGTTAATAACAGTTGAGAACAAATTAATTCCTGAAAGGTGTAGCCAGTGAAAGGAATTGCAAAGGGGAGGTCAAGGACGTAAACCATTTAGTATAAGTGTGGCATATAGCAAGAGGGAGGGCCGATGTCGAGAGTGGTTCTGGAAGGGGGCGAAGAATGCTTATGACTGGTGAGCCACTGAGAAGGATTTGCAGTAGTGCTAGGGGTGAGGATGACGAGGGCATGGACCAGCATTTTTGTAGTGTCTGTTGGAGGAATGAGCGGATGCGAGAGATGTTTTTCAGGTGGAGGTGAGGGCTTGGATGTGTGGTTTAAAGACAGAGCGGAGTCGAAGATTAACCCAAAGCGGCGGACTTGTGGAACAGGTGAGAGTGGGAGAGCCGGTGACTGAGGGTAAGGGAAAATCAGGGTGAGGGATGGAGTGGTTTGGGGCCATTTCCTAAACCGTTGTGGCCCTCATGTCCTGTGAAGCATTCTGATCCCTTTGCTGGATATCTGTGACACATCTTAGAGGTTGCCCAGGAGACACTGTTGACCAATTTCACATCGGACGTGGAGAGCGGTAACTTCATGACGCCCAGTAAGTGTCGTGCACATTTGCTGGTGTCTGTAGACAATACTTGCTGGATGATGGATGGTTGCCCTGGCAGCGGTCCCATCCAGCTTGCAGCATGTCTCTCAATGACCCATGTTGGATCAGGCAGGAAAGCGTGCATGGACAACCCCTTTAAAATCAGTTAGCAACAGAATTGTGTTGCATGGTTCCAGTTATACCTAAATTCTGCAAGCGTTCAGGGCTGCAGTCTCTCTTGACTTATTTTTACATGACCGCTAATCTCCTCTAAAGGGGATGTCTAAGGACGTAAACCATTTAGTATAAATGTCCTGTAAAGGCATATGAGCTTCATAGAGGGAGACAGCCGTCTATGTCCCCGAGAGTGCTGCTCTGGTGGACTTGGGGCGTCCTTGTTTTAAATGAATAGCTATATATTCAAATGACTGGCTGTAATGCTGCATTATCCCTGCAGCTCTTACTGTAGGCCTAAATGCAGCTTCCCTTGGTGATAGCTGGTCACATCTGTAATTTTATCCAGACTGGACAATTTCCCACATGCTGTGTATGTATTTTCAATATGCAGATGTTGTAAAGTTTAAAGGGGACCTGCCAGCTACTTTATGGTGACCGAACGATGGACAGATTTTCTATTAGAGTCTATGGGGATGGTTGCTTGTCGTTTTTGTTTGTAGAAGCGCAAACCGTCTGAAAAACTGACCAATAACCCTTGCCGTAAGGAAGTGAATTAGTGAACCCTTAGGGAATTCCCCATGACGAGTTCCTCTGGCAGAGAGTTCCACAGTGTCACTGCTCTTACTGTAAAGAATCCCTTTCTATGTCTATGTAGAAACCTTCTTTTCGCTAGATGTAGAGGACGACTCCTTGTCCTGGGTATAAATAGATATTGAAAGAGATCTCTTAATTAACCTTTAATATATTTATTATTTCCCCCTGAAGCCGTGTTTTCCATAAATTAAATAACCCTAACCTTGCTCCTCTTTCTGGAGTATATGTATAGTCACACCCAGTCCTTTATTATTTTGTACGCCCGCGCTCTTTGAACCTGTTCAACCTAACTGTCTTTCTTCGCACTGTGCCCAAAACTATATGCAATGATTCCATGTGTGGTCTCTACCAGTGACTTGTGTAATAGGAGTAATTGTTCCGTCAAGTGCAGCTATACCGTTTGGCTTTAATGTTCTTCTATATCTACTTGGTTTGCGTTATTCTTGATAATGATAGTGACGCACTATACTGTTTGTCTTCTTTGGCTGTGTCTTGTTGTCGTATCACTATACTGTTTGGCTTCTATGGCTGTGTCTTGTCGTCGTATCACTATACTGTTTTGTCTTCTATGGCTGTGTCTTGTCGTCGTATCACTATACTGTTTGGCTTCTATGGCTGTGTCTTGTCGTCATATCACTATACTGTTTTGCTTATATCGTTGTGTCTTGTCTTATCACTATACTGTTTTGCTTTATTCTATGGCTGTGTCTTGTTGTGATGTCACTATACTGTTTGTCTTCTATGGCTGTGTCTTGTCGTCGTATCACTATACTGTTTGGCTTCTATGGCTGTGTCTTGTTGTCGTATCACTATACTGTTTGGCTTCTATGGCTGTGTCTTGTCGTCGTATCACTATACTGTTTTGTCTTCTATGGCTGTGTCTTCTTGTGATGTCACTATACGGTTTGTCTTCATTGGCTGTGCTTGTTCGTATGCACTAACGTTTGTCTTCTATGCTGTGTCTGTCGTCTATCCTATACTGTTTGGCTTCTATGGCTGTGTCTTGTCGTCGTATCACTATACTGTTTGTCTTCTATGGCTGTGTCTTGTCGTCGTATCACTATACTGTTTGTCTTCAATGGCTGTGTATTGTCGTCGTATAACTATACTATTTAGCTTTATTCTATAGCTGTGTTTTTCGCATTCCATACTTTTTGCTTACTTTTTTGGTGTGTCTTGCGTCTTCACTATACGGTTTCGCTTTATTCTATAGCTGTGTGTTATCGTCATGTCGCTATACTGTTTGGCTCGACTTCTTGGCTGTGTCTTATCATGATGTCACACCAGTCCTGTTTAGCTTATAGAGAATTGTTTTAGCTTTTTTCATCCAAAACCTGTCTGCCGTTAGGTTTGCAGGGCTCTCCGCTACTGGATGTAAATCATAATGTTCCTATTTCCTGAAAACAAGCAGAGATCTTAAGACATTAGAAATGTACCTTAACTTTTCATCAGACCTTTATTTACACGGATCTGGAATATCCCTTGAATTGCCAGTAATGGGCATATCAGACAGTAGCCGATTCATGCTGTAGATTTCAGAGTCCCCCATCAAAGGCCGACCCTGCCCCCTCTGCCCGTACATATCACACGTGTCCACTTGTCAATGTAAAGCTAATCCTTTATTAAAACTGGAGCGTTGGTGGGAAATTTCATTCCCTAAAAAAACCGGGGGAAAAACAAAACCCAGGGCAACCCGTAAACCCAAAACCGAGCTTGGCCTGTCCTCCTCAGGAGGGGGACCTCTAAAACTTTTCTGCACACTAAGGGCTAAAGGGGTTCAATAAAGTTTATTTGGGGGACGGATTCCCTCAACCCCTGTATGCCGTGGCTTCATTCATTTTCCCCCAACAGGGGGTGCTATAGGGGGTGCAGAGGTAGTAGTCGCTACCGGGCCCAAGAGTCTGATGGGGCCCAAAGGATCAGTCCCCAACGACTACACCTTCATCAAAAGGACATGGGAGGGGGGCCCCCCCTTTTAGGTTTGCTTGGGGGCCCCAAGCTTTAAAGGGGGTTTTCTCACTACATTGATTCATCTTTCCCCATCCTGTTTCTGGTTTAAATTTGAATTCAGGGGTGGGTTTTCTGGTTTCCACTAGGGTGCAGTAGAAAGCCAGGTTGTACTATAGCACAGTTTCTGGAGCCTTTAGGAAGATCAAAACAAAAAAGGGGCTGGGGAGCCTATAAGGTGAAACTTAGGAAGCTGATGCAGCCCCCTACAAGGGGGGAATCTAAATAGGTAGGACACTGTTAATGGACACATATTGCAAAGGACTTGTTTTTGCAAGATCTTTAACATAAAAAGCAGCAATCCTTGTATTGAGACAACCACTTTAAGTTCAGATCATGCACCCAAATTCTAATCTATAAGCTACATGGGCTGAAATCATAATTTTTTTTCATACTGGGCAATTTTTTTTGCTTCCGCATGACAGTCCTGGATGTTTTGGATCACACTCTTAAGGAATAGTCCAAAAAGATATGTTGTGTTTTTTTTCTTACAGCCGCAGGCGTCTGTTCCTCAGACCCAGCAGCCCTTGCATCACCTGCAGCAGGCAACACAAGGCATGCTTCCTCACCAAGCTTTGGGGGGAAC
>JAODAL010016054.1:0-81893 GCA_025379985.1 Phyllomedusa bahiana
TACAGTGCATCCCTTGTACGCTGACTCCTGGCAGGGCCCCCTAATATCAGGGGGCCCCCGGGCAGTCGCCTACCTAGCCCAATGGGAGAGAGGGCCCTGATAGAGGGGGCTGTGTACCTACAGGGTTTCAATATATCTAGTGAGGGCTGTGTACCTACAGGGTTTCAATATATCTAGTTAGGGCTGTGTACCTACAGGGTGCTATATACCTAGAGAGGGCTATGTACCTACAGGAAGCTATATACCTAGAGGGGGCTGTGTACCTACAGTGGGCTGTGTACCTGTAGGGGGATGTATACCTAAATGGGGCAGTGTACCTACAGTGGGCTATATATCTTGAGTGGGCTGTGTATCTACAGGTGGCTGTGTTCCTACCTACCGGGGGTTATATACCTACCGGGGATGTATATCTACCTACAGGAGTTATATATACACCTATCTTCCTACATGGAGCTACTTTACCTACCTACAGTGAGCCTGTTTTCCTAGCTACCTATTTATTGATGGGCAAAATTACTAATTTCTTACTTAATGTGGGGCATCAATAACAGAGGTAGGAATTAGTAGGGAAGTGCTAAAAAAGTGAGAAGTCTAGGATGTTTGTGAGTTAAATTCTGCAGGGACAAGTAATGGCCGGGAGAAGTTGTCATTGCATTCTGGGTTGGATGGAGAATAAAAGGGAAAAAGAACGACTCAGACAACCACTCATCAGAAAAGACATCTCCTTTGAGTCCCTGGATGTCAGAGGTTATTCTGCTTCTGTGTTGGATCAGTACTGTATTCATTATCATGTGGTGGTGACCTGAGCTGGTGTCTGACCACTATGTGGTCTCTGTATGGCGGTGTTGTAGGTTATACCTGAGTTGCTGACCAATCACTATGTGTTCTCTATATGGCGGTGTTGTAGGTTATAAGTTTGTTACCAACAATGTCTATATATTTATTCCTGTGAGTGATATTATTGATTGGGGGGTTCCAGTGCACAGCTCTGCCCTGGGGCCCATAATGCTGTTAAGACGGCCCCAGCCAGAGTGCTGTGAGAAATTGCCTTTTAAAGCAACAGCTAGTGAAGATCAACAGTACCTTGATAATTCCAGAGCGGGGATTAACTGCCTCTGTGCTGGATAGCAGTCAGCACAGAGGCAAAACTCACCCACCAGGATCAAATGGAAAGTCGCAGCAGGGAAACATATGAATTGTGACACTGAGTTTCCTGATTACATGGATGGGTTATTGAAAAGATGAATTATGATAGGGATGACTGACATATTTCTATGGTAAGTTCTGTGAAGTTCCAGCCATGCTTACACGTGGTGTAGGAGCTGAAGTCGTTTAGTATAACCTCTTCCACCCTGTACCTACTGTATCTTTCAGTTACATTTCTCTTTGTGTACTTGAACTGCTACAAAAGAGAATATTTGGTGTTAGTGGCGACTGTGGCATAATTAAATGCAATATTCTATTTGCATATGTCCATGAAAACTTAATGTGGATTTCGACTAAACATAAAACACAGTCCATAATACTATGTAGGATGCTTAATTCCTTACGGCACCGCGACATGACTATTAATGTTTTACACTTTAATATACAAAGTTACAGTGCTTAAAAGGGTTTTGTCACCATGTTGTTTTACAGAGCCACAGGCAACTTCAGACTCATACTACCTGTTAAGGCTGTGGGTGGTTCTAAAGTAGTGATTGGCTGTTCCTATCTGATCCTGATGGAATGACATGAGTGCAAGAGGCTTGTAAACTGAGTGGCACAAGACTACAGAGCTCTAAAGAGTTAAAGCTTGCAGTAAGTAATGTAAACAGATAACAAACACAGTAGAGAGCAACTTCATCATCCCAGCCACTGCTCCAACCTGTTAGATCAGAGAGAGGTGGCCGATAACCTAAGATCTCCTTGTAACATTTCAAGGCCTTATTTCGGGAAAACAGACAATACATGGTATACAAGACAGTCCTTGAAATGTCTATGGTTGCCTGGATATGGAAGCTTGAGCTGGAACCTCTGGAAACATTATCTTCAGAAAAAACTGAAGGTGCAGAGAACACATTAGGCTTTACAGCCATACTGAATAAAGCTGAGAGGACATCAGGAGCAGAATCCATTAATACTGGAACAGCTAGTGAGACTCCAGATACCATGTGGGCCTTGGACTTACGGTAGTATATATGAGCTTGGAAAACAATTTGGCATGACTACCATCAGTACTGGACATTGGAGCAGAATGGTTATTCAAAGAAGCAAATTCAGATGGAAGTCTCTAAGTGGGAGTAGCAGAAGCAAGGACTTCATATGACTGACCTGAATGACTGCTGATCAACGAGGAAGAGGCCTCAGTAGCTCTAGATGTAGAGATAGATATTTCATTTGCAATCAAGAAAGCGTCCTCAAAAGGAATTCCTTTTTGTAGGAACTGATCAAGCAGATGACGACCCTTTAGCTCACATCCATAGTATTCAGTAAGAAAATGGAGGTCATCAGCCATATAATAGACAGGCCTTGTCTCATTGATCCATGGCCTGAGTATACTGTAACGTTTCAAGGGCTTTATTTCAGGAAAACTGGCAATACATGGTATACAAGACAGTCCTTGAAACGTCTATGGAAGAGGAGAAGTGAATCCTCAGGGCCATAGAGGGCAGATATCTGTCCATCAGTGGTCAGGGATGTGAGGGACAAGAACAAGACACAAGAACAATGGATTCCAGATAATGGGACAACAGTCCAAAGGACAATGTAGCCCGGATGGGCTGGACAGCAGGGTCACAGAGACAGGAACGCAGACTTAAACCCAGAGGAATACTAGAGGAATGGAGGACTCGAACCAGGTATAAACATAAGAACAGCAGACTAACAACGGACAGGATGGCAAACACCGGATGGGATAGAAACAGCAGATTCTGACCAGGACTGACCTTAAGAACAACAGAGGAACAACAGAGTAGAATGCCAAGCTCCGGAGACAGCGGGTCCTGGATCAACAAATGTGGCACTGGAGACAGCGGACTCAGGAACAGCAGGAAGGCACAGCAGACTAGACTAGGCACAAATACAAGGTCAGGAACCAGGCAACAATAGACTAGATTCACAGAAATGCAGAATCTCCACAACATAGGAACTCAGAATCAGGACACAGGAACTCAGAATCAGGACACAGGAACTTGGAATCAGGAAACACAGAATCACAGGAACAAGGAGGGCTTGAGACTACTGCAGCATACCCTAGAACTGCAACACCAATACTCAGGCCCAGACTAGAGACAGAGGCTGTACTACATAGCTGGGCCTGATAGCAGAAGAGTCCCTCCTGGGAGATTGCTCAGAGGCTAGTGTTAACGTTGCCTTGCTGGATGGAAACCGCAGTCAGAGCAGAGGCCAGATTCCAACCTTCAGGATCAAATGGGAAGTTACTGTTAGACAGAAGGCAGGGAGATTTGCAAATCGTGACACTCCTTTAACTCTGAAGGGAAGCAAAATCAGTACAGCAATGTATTTGGTAATAGTCTTTATGTACCTTTGTCTACATGTTTAAAGCTTATCAATGAAACAGGAATACCCCTTTTTGAGTTAGAAAAATAAAGAAATAAAGATCATACATCAAAGGTGCTTGTAACGATCAGGAGTAGTGGATCTACTGGACCAACGCAAGCAGTGGTATAAGCCACGCCAGGAAGTGGAATCTAAGTAGGTCCCGGTATTCAACAGAGCCTGCCGCAAAGCAGGTTGGGAATCCTACCAGGTCGCTACCCCTGACGCAACTTGCTTGCGGAGGCAGCCGAGGTGTAGCATGGTACAAAGTCGTAAGGCAAACTCGTAGTCAGGGACAGGCAGGAAGGTCAGGACAGGCGGCAAAGGTTCGTGGTCAAGGGACGGAGACAAATTATACGGTACACGGTAATACTAACAAGACTCAAGGAATGCTTTCTCAATAGGCTAATATCACTAAAGATCCAGCAAGGGAATCAATAAGGGGAAGGGGTAAAGAGGGACAGCATCTGGTGATAGCAAATCACCGGTGCGCTGGCCCTTTAAATTTAACAGTGCTGGCCGGCACGCACCCTAGGAAGCAGGGATGTGCGTGCCGGGAGGTAGAGATGTCGGCTGGAGGGTGGACAGGTAACTAACGCCGGAACTGGGCAGAGGAGTGAGCACGCCCGCAGCCCAACATGCGGGTCGCAGCACCCCTCACCAGCGGGACACGGATATGCCTGCGACCCAGAGTGAGTGTCGCAGGAGCACCCATGACCGTACCCCACCCCTTTGGCCTGAAGGAATTTATGTAGCATGTTACGGTCCAGAATGTCGTCTTCCGGCTCCTAGGACCTTTCTTCGGGTCCAAACCCCTTCCAGTCATTGAGGAAATGTCGCTTTCCTCTGATCATCTTCCTGGCCAGAATCTCCTTAATAATAAAGACTTTGATGGCGTAGACCTCAGGAGCAGGAGGAGCGACCTTCCGGGAGAAGCAATTCAGGACAAGTGGTTTCAAAAGGGAGACGTGGAAGCATAAAGGGTGGAAGATGGAGCTTTTAGGCCACTGGGTTGATGCATTTCAACACCTCAAATGGCCCCAGGAAACGAGGACCCACTTTGTAGCTGGGGATCTTGAGTCGAATATGGCTGGCAGACAACCACACCTTGTCCCCAGGAGCGAAGATCAGGGGAGGTCTCCTCTTTTTGTGTGCCTGGGTCTTCATACGAGCAGATGCCTGTTGCAGGTACTGGTGTGTCTGATCCCAGATGGCCATTAGATCCCAAACCAGGTCCTCCATGGCAGGAACCTCAGAAGGCACCAAGGGTATTGGAGGGCGGGGATGCTACCCATAGACAATATAAAAGGGAGAGGCGTCGTCAGACTCCGAATCCAAAGAATTGTAAGAAAGCTCTGCCCATGGTAACAGGTTGGCCCAGCATATTGACATTCAGAAATAAAGTGGCGCAACTAGCTGCCCGGGACCTGATTGACCCTCTCAACTTGCCCATTAGTCTGTGGGTGGTAGGCTGATGAAAAGTCAAATTTAAGCTGTAGCTGGGAGCAGAGGGAGTGCCAGAACCTTGAAACAAACTGGACCCCTGGTCCGAGACAATATGCCAAGGGAGTCCATGCAGACAGAAGATGTGTAGGAAAAAGAGACTGGAAAGACGTGGAACAGATGGTAGAACTGGCAGAGGGACAAAATGGGACATCTTAGAGAACCGGTCTGTGACCACCCAGACAACGGTATTACCAGAGGAGGGAGGAAAATCAGTGATAAAATCCATGGCCACGTGGGTCCAAAGGCTGCTGGAGATGGGTAGTGTCTGTAACAAAGCTGCTGGCTTGAGACGAGGTAACTTGTTATGGGCACAGGAAGTACAAGACTCATCAAATTCCTGAACGCCCTTAACCAAATCAGCCCACCAATAAAAACGAGATATTAGGGAACACGATTTTTGCACCCCAGGATTTCCAGCAACACGAGAGCAATCTTCCCAAACTATTATCTTCTTCTGAAGCGCAGGGCGCACGTACGTCTTGCCCAGAGGGACATGCTGAAGGTTCACAGGAGCAGCAGAGATCAGACGTTCCGGGGGAATGATGTGCCAAGGAGCCGGTTCGTCCCTACTCACATCTGAGGCACGGGAAAGGGCAAACTCGTGAGGCAAACTCGTAGTTGGGGACAGGCAGGAAGGTCAGGACAAGCGGCAAAGATTCGTGATTGAGGGACGGAGGCAATGGTACTGTACATGATAATACCAACAAAACTGAAGGAACACTTTCTCAGTAGGCTAAAAGCACTAAAGATCCACGAAGGGAATCAGGAAGGGGCAGGGTTAAATAGGGACAGCGTACAGTGATATCAAATCACTAGTGCACTGGCCTTTTAAATTTAACAGTGGCGGCACGTGCGTGCCTTAGGACTTGGGGACACACGCAATGGGAGCCAGAGAAATCAGCTGGAGCGCAGACAGGTAAGTAACGCCGGGACTGAGCAGAGGAGTGAGCATGTCTGCAGCCAGACATGCGGGTTGCAGCGATGCCCACCAGTGTGAACATTGGTGCATCTGTGACCTGGAGTGAAGGATGAAGGAGCACCCGTGACAGTGCTAAAACAATACTAAAAGTAGAAAGGAGAAGAACAGAAAACACTTAGGGCAAAATGTCAGAAAAGAGGCAGCGCAATGCCAGTTTTAAGGCTCATTAAATGAGTGTATAGTGTACCTGAATGAATGAACCTGTCAAAAATCTGGCATCTGGTATACCTTGCAGAGTATAATTGATGCGCTTAGTCTAGATGCATATCATTGCTAGCATATTTTATGCGCCTACTTTAGGTGCATTCAAATGTGTCATGCCTGCCATGTAATGTGCCTAGTTTTGGTGTTCTACAGTTCATTTATATATAGAATAGGACGTCAACAGTTTTTTGGCGCAAAATACACAAAAAAAATGGCACAGCCCTAATGGAACATGTCGTCTTTAGTGATTTCATGTGGTAAAATCCATCATCTCCTTCCAGGGACAAGGCGGAAAGATTACTCAAATCTAAAAGTCTTGGAGCCCCAATGTATATCATCAGATTAGCATCATAGGACAGAGAGTACTAGTGATCTGTTGGAGTCCCAGTAATAGAAAAAGATCCGTGGCACACCAATATGATGCAAATTGTGTCAAAATTTATTCTAGATAGTAGGCCGATAGATCATAGAAATACGTTACTCGTGAGACCAGATTACTGCATAAGTACTGTTTGCTTTAGATTGCTCCACATAAGGGCTTCCCTTCTTCTCTCTCCCACGGACCACCACTGTATCCCAGATTCCTTGCCATGCATCCTCTACCGGGCTATATATTCATACGATATTCTTATCACCTGCTGCCTATATCCTATTGATGTCTCTTGAGAAAGGCAGCTCTTGCCGGAACGTTGACACTCGACATCTGATAATCGACTTCGGTGACTTTTGTAACATTCGACATTTGTGACATTTGTTGTATGCTTGGATACTTATGCAGTAATCTGGTCTCACGAGTAACATATTTATATGATCTATCGACGTACTATCTAGAATAAATTTTTACACAATTTGTAGCATATCGGTGTGCCGCGGATCTTTTTCTTTTAGTGTATGTCGTCTCCAGCCAACCCCTTTCCACTGAGCACCCACACACTTTCTGGATTTCATTCATATTTCCCCAGGTGTGCATGACCTTTATTTATTTTTACTGTTGGAGTCCCAGAGCCTGGAATCTAACTTGCTCATTTCCATTCTTATTAAAGGGCTTATCAACTTCAGAAATAGAGAGGGATTTGACACCTGTTGAAGGGTACAGCTACAAAGTATGTTAATGTTTATCTGAAGAAAATGGCATGTCTATGCAATACACAGATGGCCCATTGATGTAAATCAGTACTAGTTCATGCTTCTCTTTTACCCATTCTGGCACTGCATCTCATTACTAGGGTTCAGAGCAAAGACCAAAAAAAATATTTTTGTTAAAGGGATTGTCAAAAATTATTTCCAAATTATATCTCGCCCAAAGTTAGACACTCTGGTAATGTACTTGAAATAAATGATCTTTGGAAATGATGTCTTTCTGGATTAGCTGTTTGATGACAGGTAGCTAAGAAGATCTGTGTGTCTTAATGCAAAGGAAACATCTCTGTGTTGAGCATAGGAGTTCAGGTGACCAAAGCAATGTTTTGAACAAAGTAATTTTTCAGAGCACCCTTTAAAGTCACATTCTTTTAGTCCTGCCTCTGAAGATTTTCAACATGAGGGAGGAAAGGGGCATGTACTGATGAAGACAAAGAGGGAGGAAGGTAGACAAATTAGAGGTAAGAATCCAGGGAATTGTAGTTTTACAGATAAAAGGGAAACAGGTCTCAAACAGGAATTATAGCTGCTCAACTACACAGTAAGGCTACATACAGTATCAGAAATGCACAAGTTAGCACAGAAAACCTCACAAGGAGATGAATGGGGACTTAGGCAAACCATTTGAGTATTTTTTGTTTTTGTTGTTCACCAGACAATTCCTTTAAGGGTCATTCTAATGAACACGAATTGGAATAAGTGGACACCCCTTTTAATGGACACTCATTTACGTTTAAAATTCTGTTATGAGTAACCAGTACCATTAGCTGCAGGCACTTTAGGAACGTTCTGCTCTTGCATAGGTCCCAACATATTTTATTGCCAGTTGGCATTGCAACATGTCATATTTTACAAGGAACTTCAGCTGCCTCTTACTAAGTATAAGAACACCAACACCACCCACTACTAATTTCCCTTTCTGTTCTAGGTTTATTGGTTGTATTTATGAACTGCCAAATCCCTGAGTGGTGGAAAAATCTCTTACTGAAAACAGTTCCTTAATATATAGCCAATAAAACAGTGAACGGATAGGCAAGGAAAGTAAGCTGTCAGGATCCTGTATACTGACCATAAAACAACTGGCCTTGAAACAGGACGTGAACGATTATGAATTATACTTCTGTGTGTGGCAGGCAATAAAGGAGATAAAAGGGGATGACTTGTCAGTCACTGGCAGTGCAGTATTTGTCTACATTATTAATAATCCCTTTCACAGCGTTTCTTATGTCACAAGATCATTGGGTTGTGGAAGCCACTAAACTACACAAATAATTTCTAGTTGGGCAAAGTGTTACTAGGATCACCATTGCTTTATCTAAAATTGTACATCTGTCTCTATTACTGGTCAGTGATGATTATGCTTGTGGCCAAGTGCTGTGGTTTGTAGTCCATATAACATCAACAAAAATGTATTCTGAGAAAATGACTAGTATAATTATCAAGATAATTCCTCTTTAACATGAAGCTGTAGACCTAGCTATTTTGCACTGGGAGAACCTACAAATGGCAGGATGGCTAACCATGTTATGCATAAACAACCTCTCTGTTCTGGACCATAGAGGTGGTCACACATAGTACAGTATGTTACAGTCATAGGGATACCAAATATGTGGAAGGTTATCTTAGATTTGCTTGCTTTTTTTCAAATTCAAAATATTTTATGTTAAAAAAAAAAAAAAAAAAAAAAAAAAAAAAATATATATATATATATATTATATATATATATATATTCATCTGAATTCTATATAAACAACCCCATATTTATGTCATGTGGCTGGACCATTGTAAGCCTAGCACTTCTTACCCTTCGTCTCACCCGTATACCCTAAGGCCTCGTTCACACGGCTTATTTCGGAACGGATTTGCCACCATATTTATGATCGTAAATCCGTTCCGAAATCAGTCTGAAATAAGTTGCAGGCCATTTAACATTGGTTTTAATGGGAAATACGTGTCGTCGTTCAGACGACATGTATTTCCGTGCCGTATTGCCGCCGCGGATTTGCGGCCGCAAAAACAATAAGCATGTCAATTATTGGGCCGGATTTTGTGACGGATTTACCCCATATAATGAATGGGGATTGTAAATCCGTCGCGAAATACGTGCCACACTAAGTGACACTTATTTCCAACTGATTTTCAAATGATTTCGAAACGTATTTACGATCGGCAATCCGACGTAAATACGTTCTGAAATAAGCCGTGTGAACATAGCCTTAGAGATTGTATGCTCTTGCGAGCAGGGCCCTCATACCTTGTGTCTCATCTGTAAGTAGCTTTTCATTGTGTAATGTATGTCTTTTGTCTGTACCTACACCCTTCAAATTGTAAGGTGCTGCAGAATATGTTGGCGCTATAGAAATAAAGATTATAGATAGATAGACACGTCACTTGTTACTTTGCTTTCAAACGTTTTTTACAGTATAGTCCTTTATAGTGACATCACTTTTGAATATTTCTTTTTCAAGTACAGCATGATAACATACTTCTATCAGTCCTTTAGACAGGCACCTAAAAGGGCATAATGTCTGTTGTCCTAGTAGGAAAATACATGAGATATTTCATAGCTGTCTCTATCACGACTAGTGATCACTGTTACAATACGGCCCTCTATAAAAAAGGCATTGACAATGTAAATTGCCAGCATTCAAGCTTTTTTCAATCCCAGCAGCTCCAGCAGTAACTAAACTGTTTCTGTCCACCATACTCATTCTTCCGATCTCATGGGTATAGTGGCAGTATCCATAAGCTCATTACAATGCATATATCTGGGTTGGAAATAGCACTTGCCTGAGAAGAATATACAGTACACCACTCAGCTAAAAAACTAAAACCACCATCAGGTAAAGAGAATATCATTGATTAGCTAATGTTTCCTGTCAAGGGGTACAAAATACAGGATATTTTACCTGCTATTTGCTCCAAAGTTTTTCCTCTAACATTCAGATTATGGTAATTGATGTAATTTAGTGAAATTTAACACAGACATACTTTGAACTACGGCATGAGAAACATGAATAAATCATAGCAAGTGCTGACATTGTCCACCATTACCATCCATTAATACATCTTTCCATGTTATGTAAGATTTAAACCAACCTATTGGGAGTCATGATCACAATATCTCACCAAATGTTTCCTCTCAGTGTCATGAGAGTTTGTGGCTTAGTTTTTCAGTACATCTGGACAATAAATACCTATTGATTGATGCATACCATTCATATCAGATGATTAGATACAATCGAAGTGGATTCTACAGTACACAACATACGGGGTTAGACTGGCCCACCAAAGTACCAGAGGATTCTCCAGTGGTCCCAAGTTCTGATACAATAATGTAACCCTGATATAGCAGAAGACAACCCTTTTTTTGGCTAACTTTAAAAATAGTCACCAGATATCCTATTAAACCCTGTATGTGCAATTACTCTAAAGTGGACATGCATGCACTTGTCCTGTAGGGACAGAAGGTGGGTTCTAAGAGCAATGTCCTGTGGTTTAACACTGACAATACCATTGTGTAAAGAGGGAAGACTAAGGGGATGGTCACACAAAGATTGTTTACGCTTATTTTACGCTTACGCTTATTATTCACACCAAAATACACCACAAAAATAAGATTTCAATGAGTGCAGTGTAAAATTCATTCAGACAACAATGATTTCACTCAAGTATTTTTTGCAGTCAAATACAAAAGAATGGGAGGCAGAAATCTGCATTGGGCCAGTCCATGTCATTTCCTCATTGCAAATGCGGAATTTCAACTAGTAAACAAATTTTTGGGCGTTTTTGGATGCAGACATGTCCGCACCAAACATATCATGTAAACCTACCCTAGCTGCTATGGCAATAAAAAGGAGGCTTTTAGCGTGCACATGTGTGAATTCTAATGGCAGGCACTTTAAACACTTGCTATAGTTTCCTCATGTTTCTTATTAACCAAGCACTGTGCTTGTCAAATTTAATTAAATTATATATATTGCTTTAAAAGTTATGAGATAAACTTTGCAACAAATAGGAAGTGAAACAGTTCTTGAAGTTGATGTGTTGGAGGCAGAAAAAGTTGTATGAATCTCCTTTAATAAGGCTAAATTGTGATGATTAGATTAAAGATCCTTAAAACGCAATATCTTATGGAGCCTTCCGGGTATGCAGTGGTTGGTACCTATCAAAAGTGGGCAAACAAAAGACAATTGATAAACCGGTCAAAGCATCATGGAAACCCAAGACTTATTGATGCAAGTGAAGAACATCTGATTAAATCTCACCACAGAGATATTGTCGCAAAAATTTCTGAGTATAATAGAAAGATATACAGGAAAGAGAGAGTGCATCACACCTTGCAGCATGTGAGTGGATATTCTGCTTTTTGTCTATTTGTCAGAACTGAACCATAGAGGAATGGAAGGAAGGAGACCTGGTCTAATGAACCATGATTTTTTTTTCACATCATGCCAGTGGTCAGTTGCATTACTTACCTGTAGAAGAGATGGCACTATAATGCCCTATAGAAAGATGGCAAGTGGCAGTGTGATGCTCTGGGAAATGTTTTGTTGGAAAACATTGGGTTCTGGCATTCATGCAAAAGTTACATGACATGTACTACTTCTACATTGTTTCAGATCAATTACATCCCTTTATTTCCTACTGGCAGTAGTCTCTTTAAGCAGGATAATGTATGCTGCCACACTGTAACAAGTGTTCAGGAAGGGTTTTGGGAGCATGACAAAAAGTTTAAGGAGTTGACTTGTCTTTGGAATTCAACACCTCTGGTGGAAAAGCAAGTCTAATCAATCGTCCCAATTTACGGGACTTTATCTGTTGCTACAACCTTGGTACCAACTACCACAGTATACCCTCAGGGTCTCTAGTCCATCTCTAACTTTGGAGACTTTATTAAAGACCTATTGCAAGATTTTTAATACTTTTAGCTTATTCAAACTTGCATATGAATTTAAATGGCAATTATGTTTTCTTGTATTCAAAAGGAGAAGTGTATCATATATATGAAATATTTAAAAAGTGACTCTATAATATTAATACAATTGCTTTGTAATGACTTCTGGGAGAAACTTAGCAGAAGAAAATTAATATGGAAATGAAAGCAATATAATTTATAGTCATGACCACTCTATTTAAAACAAAAACATGATTTTGTGGCTAATACTGATTTTGTGCAAATTACGCAACACATTAAAGGACATAAAAATCATTTTCCCCTCATTTTAAAGTATCTAATTTTCCATTTAAACAACGGTAAAAAATAAAAAGAATACAATTAACTCTACTTTAATACAAATTACAATAATAATCATTCATTTGCTCACAAGCCTGGAACAATTCATATACAATTCATAAACTTCTTAGTGTTTTAATTTTTTATATTTCTAAAATGTTTTGGTCTTAATAAGAATTAGCTTTAAAACTATTTTGATTAAAGCAAATATCCAGTCCCCAGCTGGGCTTGTAACAGGGTGGGTTATGTGCTGAGGCATAATTTGAAGCTCAAGGACCCCAGTGTAAAGTCTGTAATAAAGCTCCCATTTACCACAGAACATAAGGTCACAGTATGTTGAATGGCAGTGACCGAGTTGTATAACAATGTCAGATTGAAACTTGCTGATTTAGGGCATGGAGTCTGTACCCAAGGCCCCTCCAAGGTTTGGATTCCACTGTAAGGAAACTACCAGGTCAAGACTCCCTGACGATCTTCAGATGGCGGTAGTTTAAAGGAATGGGATCAGGCGAACCAAATCACTAATGTGTGGACAACTAATGGAACCATATCAGGAGGCAGCTTTATAATCCAGGAATCATAGCCAAAGCTTAATTGCACAGTTAAGAGAATCAGACTGAGGATGGTGGAAGGAAGCTAAGTCTAAGGCTGGATTCACCCTGTGTTTTTTTTCAACATGCATTTTGCTGCAGTATTTGTAAGGAGATCGCTGCCAGTAATCGACTTGTAAATCATATGAGAACCAAGTGAAATAACAGAAATTGCCACAAACAAAGTCCCTTCAAAAAGTAGTATAAACATAAAACATAACTTATAGTACCAAATATTAAAATAGATAATTTGATACTATAGATAAATACCTAGAAACACAAATATTGAAACACTATAGGGTCGGAAGGTGATCAGGATCACATAATATGGGCATTAGAAGAGTAAACTCCCCCATAAACATCATGAAGTCACGCCCTGTAGATAAGCAGAGAAAGTTCATATGATTTTTCTTGTTTTCAAGCACCCTTGACACCCATAGGCTTACTGAAGCTGTAGGCAAATAGTGGAGATGTAATAGGTATGCTAACCCTTCCAGGCCCTACACATCTGCCCCTTAGCAGAGCGCTCACACCAAGGAGGGCGACACCACAAAATACAACCCTGTCAGCTCTTCATCCTAATTACAAATCCAAACCCATTTCATCTACCATAAGGTATAATCAGCAGGGATCACCTGGTACCCTATGTTTTTCATCTGTGTTTCTCTCCCACCGACGATTCTACCTTATGGTATTTTGGGTTTTTAATTAGGGTGAAGAGCAGGCTGTATACAGGGTCATATTATGTGGTGTCGCCTTTCCCAAAGTGAGTGCTCCACTATGTGGCAGCTGTGAAAGGCTTGGTAGGGTTAGCATACCTATTTTCTCTCCACTATTTGCCTACAGTTTTAGTAAGCCAATGGATATCAAGGGTGCTTGAAAACAAGAAGAATCATATGGGCTTTCTCTGCTTATGTTTATGGGTGAGTTTATTCTACTATTGCCCGTATTATGTGATATGATCATGATCACCTTTTGATCCTATTATGATCCAATATTTGTGTTTATAAGTAGTAATCCATGGTATCAGATTATCTATTTAAATATTTGGGATTAAAAGTTATGTTTTATATTCATAATACTTTTTGAAGGGATTTATTTTGTGGCAGTTTTTGCAGTATTTGTAAGCCAACACCACGAGTGGAGCCTACACAAGGAAAAAGTATAATAAAAAGGCTTGTACCTCTTTTGTGTTTTGAATCCATTTCTGGTTTTGTCTTACAAATGCTGCTGCAAAATTAGCATAAAAAACAGTGTATAAACCCATCCTATAAAACAAATCAGTGTAAAACACAGGAGAACAAATATAGTTTAGCTGGTGTTCACACTGCATTTTGGCCATACCTAAGTGATATAGGCTGCAAGTATTACTGAAAGTATACTTCTGATATATGCAACCATATTTCCAGATGTCTGCCATTTGCTATAATGTGAAAAAAGGCATATCAGGGGGTCTATGTTTTTTTTTTGCAGCAGCCAATTATATGGAAAAGTATTGTCTGCTATGCTTTCATATACAAAAAAAAGTTATGCCATTGCATCGGACATGGCCTCCATCAGGTTATTCACCTCTATGTGTACTTCCATATGCCTTAAATTTTAATACATGGAATACTTCTATACTCCTCAGTGTTTAATGGAGCATATTGATTCTAGGGGAGAATATCTTCATACATACATTTAGTCTGATGGGGTTTGTGAGGCTTCTTTAGTGTGAACCCATAAAGCCCTCATGCTACGTTATACAGGCTTTGTGCCAGCATGCATTAGCCCTTAGACCATCACCTCCGTTCATATTGACTGTAAGTCTTGGCAATTTCCATTGCCATAATTACTACAAAAAGATGTGAGGGCTAAATATAGCTATTTAGCCCTAACATCATATCTAAAGTGATTGTTCCACTGAAATTATTACCTAGAATTATTCTTTACTCATAACCATATGATGACAAGAGCATAAAAAGAAAAAAATAATTATTATATAAAATTATTCAGAATAATGATAATAAAAAAATAATAAAAAATAATAATCCATGTTATTAGTAGCATAATTATTATCTGTAGATTAACACATTTTAAGCCCTATTTACATAGGAAGCATGCAGTGATTGATCCCCCAGGTTTATAACACTATATAATTTTTCTGATTTTTCTCTACTGCTTTCATTTTCAAGCAGCTCGCTTGTTTAAAGATCCTATAATTCTTTCTGAATAGAGCTTCTGCATCATTTTTTCACAACCATTAGTCATCCCGCCATTTCATACAGAATCGTTGGCATAGAAGGTCAACCATAAATAAAGACTAGCGCTCTCACATGCAGGAAGCATAACTATCCATCAGATGGGAGTTTACTTGTTCGTACAGGTCACACCCAGATAATGTTGTTTGCTTCCACACGTGTTTATATATAAAGTATGAAGCCTATGCTGTTGAAGCAGAAGTTTCCAACATATTCTTCACTGTAAAACAAATCTATTCTTATACTTCATTCACCAGCCATTAAGGTTTTAAAACATTTTTATTAAAAAACTCGGTAATATTTACCCCCTTTGCTGGACATGAACACATGTAAACAAGGTAACTGGAGCTCAACAAGTGCATCCTCTCCCTCTTGTTTATACGACAACTATATAAACTTGTATACAAAGGTTGCACATTCAATAAATATTAGACACATTTTACATATACAAAAAAACTGACAAAAACTATACAGATCCATAAGAAAATTTAAAAACATTTAAAAACACCACTAAATACCATAACAGCAACCATGTAAAAAAGCTGAAATACACTCAACATGTGATAGACAGATATATTTTTAAAATAGTTGTCAGGTGGTACATATTGAAAAGGGTGGGCAAATAGTGCAATATCAAAGTAACTGATAATTAACAAAAGACCGGGTAACAAGAGAAAAGAAGGTCACCTGATTATGATATCTTGGGCCGTCTCATAAATAAAGAAAATGTGGGGGTAACGTCCCCTCTAAGAAAAATGCTTCCTCACAATTCGGTGGGGCATTTACCTCAAATGTCTTTATTTATGACCTCCCCAGAATCATAATCGGGGGATCTTTTTTTTTTTTTTATCTGGTCATTTTTTATTTTCTAATTTTCATTAAACAAAAAACTAAAGCTAAACACTTTAAAAGTCATGGCGATTTTACCCGCAGCAGGGTTCTATGGCCTTATGCTGCATGGAAAAAGAGCAGGTGCCGTTAATTAAAGGGGCAAATGCTCTAGTAACCCAAATTTACACCCGCATGCAAAAAACCCCATTTAACACTGGGGAAAATCTAAAAAAGCAACAATACCTGATGAAATTGCAATGGATAAAGGATACAAAGGGGAACGCCATCTTACAGATACACCATGTGGTGTCCTTTAAACACCCCACAAACAAAAAAAAAAAAATTTGTGGGCAAGCCGCCCAGCCTTAGAAGTACTTTCACAAAATATTGTACCCTAAGCCCCCAGTTTTTTGGGGAAAAAAAAAACACTGGGAAAAAACAAAAATTATGAGGTATTATTGATACAGTAGCTACAGTAAACAAGTTGCAAGCCAACGCAAGGGTCCTCATGTTTGCGGTCCCTCACTACAACAAAAACAAAAAACAAAAAAGGGACATAATTTACCAAAAAACTCAAAACTACACTTACAGCTCAATGGCTGATAATAAAAAGCGCAGGGTTCATGGCCCTTTTTCTGCATGGGAAAAGATGGCGGTGCCCTTAATAAGGGCAAATGCTCTAGGTCCAATTCACAACCAGCATGCAAAAAAAACCCCTATAACACATGGGAAGACTGCTAAAATCAACAAACCTGTGAGAATTGCATATGGATAAAGCGATACAGAGGGTAACGCCCTCTGTACAGATACACCATGCGGGTGCGTTATATCACCCACAAAAAAAAAAAAAAAAAAAAAAAAAGTTTGGGGCAAGCCCCCCGCACTTAGAAGGGGCACTGCACAAAATACTTGAAACCCCAAGCTCCCCATATTTTTTGGGCAAAAAGATAACATGTGGGAAAAAAATCAAATTATGAGGTATTAGTTTTACGAGCTACAGTAAGCAAACTCGCAACCAACCAAGGCTCCTCATGTTTGGCCGGGCCCTAACTATCAACAAAAAAAAAACCAAAAAATGGACATAATTTACCAAAAAACTACAAAGCTCCCTTACAGCTAATGGCTGATAGAACCAGCGCAGGCTTTTAGGCCCTTTTCTGCATGGGGAAAAAGGCAGTGCCGTTAAAATTAAAGAGCAAAAAGCCTTGGACCAATTCACACCCCATGCAAAAAAACCCCATTATAACACATGGGAAACTGCTAAAAATGCAAAATACCTGGAGAATTGCAATGGATAAAGCGATACAGAGGGTAACGCCTCTGTCAGATACACCTGCTGGTGTCAGCTATATTTACCCACAAACAAAAAAAAAAAATTTGTGGGAAGCCGCCCAGCACTTTAAAAGGGGCACTGCACAAAAACTTTTACCCTAAGCTCCCCAGTATTTTGGCAAAAAATAACATGTGGGAAAATATAAAATTAAAAGAGGGATTTTGTTGAACAGTAGTACGTAAAGCAAGCTCGCAAGCCAAGGCAAGGGTCCTCATGTCTGCGAGTCCCTACATATCAACAAAAACAAAAAACCACAAAAAATGGGACATAAATTAAACCAAAAAACTACAAAGCTACACTTACAGTCAATGGCTGAAGATACCACAGCGGTTTTGGCCCTTTTGGCATGGGAAAAGATTGGCAGGTGCCCTTAAATTAAAGAGCAAAAGCCAGGGACCAATTCCCACCAGATGCAAAAAACCCCCTTATAACACATGGGAAGACTGCTAAAAATGCAACAATACCTATGAAATTGCTATGGATAAAGCGATACAGAGGGAACGCCATCTGTACAAATCACCACTGGGTGCGTTATATCACCCACAAACAAAAAAAAAAGCATTTTTAGCATCTTCCCCTGTTTAAATGTGGTTTTTTTTTCATGCTGGTGGAATTGGGACCTAGAGCTTTTTCTCATTAATTAACCACCCGCCAAATTTTTTTCCCCTGCAGCATAAGGCCCTAGAAGCCTGCTGCTGGTATTATCACCATTGAGCTGTAAGTTAGCTTTGTAGTTTTTTTGGTAAAATTTTTGTCCCCCTTTTTTTTGGTTTTTTTTTTTTGTTGAAGGTAGGGACTCGCAAGACATGGGGGCCCTTTCCGTTGGGTTGCGAGCTTGCGTACGGGACTACTGTATCAACTAATACCTCATAATTTGATATTTTTCCCGCAGTTATATTTTGCCCCAAAAATCTGGGGCTAGGGTACAAGTATTTTGTGCAGTGCCCTTCTAAGTGCTGGGCGGCTTGCCCACAAATTTTTTTTTTTTTTTTTGGGGATATAAGCTGAACCCCCCATGGTTATTGTACAGATGGGTTACCCCCTTTCCTTTATCCCTTGCAATTTCCTCAGGTATTGTTGCATTTTTTTGCAGTCTTCCCTGTGTTATAATTGGGGGTTTTTTCATGCTGGTGTAAAATTTGGTACCCAGAGCATTTGTCATTAATTAAGGGAAACCCGCCATCTTTTCCCATGCAGCATAAGGGGGCCCAAAAAGCCTGCGGGTATCTATCACCATTTACTTTAAGTGTAGCTTTGTGTTTTTTTTGGGAAATTATGTCCCCTTTTTGTGGTTTTTTTTTGTTGATAGTGAGGGACTAAAAACATGAGGGCCCTTCCGTTGGGGTGCACTTGGATGTAGTACTGTATAAATAATACCCCATAATTTTATATTTTTCCCAGCATGTTATCTTTTTGCCCAAAATACTGGGGAGCTTAGGGTACAAGTATTTTTTGCAGTGCACCTTCTAAGTGCTGGGGGGCTTGCCCCACAAAATTTTTTTTTTTGTTTTGTGGGGGAATATAACGACACCCCGCATGGTGTATCTGTACAGAGCGTTACCCTCTGTATCGCTTTTTCTATATGAATTTCTCATCAGGTATTGTTGCTTTTTTTGCGTCTTTCCCCTGTGTTATAAGTGGTTTTTTTGCATGTGGTGTGAATTGGTACCTAGAGCATTTGCTCTTAATTTAAAGCACCGCCATCTTTTCCCCCTGCAGCATAAGGGCCAAGAGCCTGCTTGGGTACTATCAGCCATTTAGCTGTAAGGTTTTTTTGTAGTTTTTTTGGGAAATTATGTCCCTTTTTGTGTTTTGTTTTGTTTATAGTGTAGGGACCGCAAGACATAGGGGCCCTTTTCCGTTGGGTTGCGAGCTTGGTTATGTAGCTAGTGTATAAACTAATACCTCATAATTTTATATTTTTTTCCCGGGATGTTTTCTTTTTGCCCAAAAATACGGGGGGCTTTGGGTTTCAAGTATTTTGTGCATGACCTTCAAGTGCTGGGCGGTTGCCCACAAATTTTTTTTTTTTTTTTTTTTTGGGGTAAAGTGACACCCCGCAGGTGTATCTGTACAATGGCGTTACCTCTGTATCCCTTTAAACCCTATGCAATTCTCACAGGGATTGTTGCAGTTTTTGCATTCGTCCCATGTGTTTTAATGTGGTTTTTTGCATGCTGGTGTGAATTGGTACCTAGAGCATTTGCTCATTAATTAACGGCACCTGCCATCTTTTCCCATGCAGCATAAGGGCCATAGAAGCCTGCTGCTGGTATCTATCAGCCATTGAGCTGTAAGTGTAGCTTTGTAGTTTTTTGGTAAATTATGTCCCATTTTTGTGGTTTTGTTTTTATCTATTACATTGCATTATTTGTTTGCTTACTCTCTTCAACATGTACCATCTGAGGACTCTTTTAAGGATATATCTGTCCATCCATCACATGTTGAGTGTTTTACAGCTTCTTTACATGGTTGCTGTTCTGGTATTTAGTGGTGTTTTTACATTTCTTTAAATTTTCTTTGGGATCTGTATTGTCAAGTTTTTTGTATAAATAAAATTTATCTAATATTTTTTTGGATGTGCAACCTTTGTACACATCTTCTTTTTCTTCTTTGAAATTGGTGATTGTTTTGTGACATGTGAAATCTCGGGTTAGTTAAATATATTTACTTTTCGACTGTGTGCAATAAGTTTCTAGAGTTATTGGATTAGGTGGCAGAACCATTTTAGGGCCATGATAATATCTGCAAGGACCACAATAATTTTAGCAATAGAAAAAGGAAGTCTTAGATCTGATCCACATCTTCATCAGAGGTTCCATTCAAAACCTCTGTTACGCTGTATTGTAACAGACACCTACGGTGTCGACAGACCCCATTGACTACAGTGAGGTGTATTGGGTTTTGCTGTGGTATCCATCATTTTACTGTAAAAAATCACACAGCAAGTTCTGTCAGAAACCATCGAAAAAAATTGCACAGCATTTCTTTCCATGGTTTCTGACAGAACCTGCAACGGAGGTTCTGAATGGAACCTCCGACCATTACAGGTGAATTAAGTAATCTGAAAACAATAGACCAGCTTATTGTATTACTGCTCTAGTTATTGGATCAATTCTAAGACTAGGTTTACACACTCTGGTAGCCATAGGTGGCTGAAACCATGCCCACATGTTCCAAATTGTAAAGTGCCGCGGAATATGTTGGCGCTATATAAATAAAGATTATTATTATGTGGTCACTAACAGCCTCACAAGTTTGCTGCTGATAGCACTTTTTGACAGTCAATGTCATGCAATGATTGGCAGCCTCATGCCAGCATGGATTTATTTGCATTTGTCTGCCAGCATGTGTGAACCTAGCCACTGAGAATCACTTCTTTAGTGTAATTGCACCACACCGTTCCCACACATTGTATTTACTATTCCAGCACAATCCGATTCACTCAAGTGAGCTGAGTTGCAATACAGGGCACAACCATTGAACAGACACGGCTTGTTTCTGGAAAAAAGTACACCTATTTTTCTAATCCTGGACAACTCTGTAAAATAGAACAGAGCAACATTATAGTCTCATAAAAGAGGCTAAGTAAGTCATAAATCTCATATCCCTTTATTAGCATATCACTGATGTGTCTAAGTTAAGAATTTTGAGCAGACATCTATTCCATATTTAATTTTAAACTCTTCTAATGAAGATAAAGTCGATGATAATACTGTCCGTAATGTCACTTTGCATCTAAGTGATGTTTTATGAAGGTCACAGACCTTTCTAAGAGGTTGTCAGGTAGGCATACCCTAGCAAACAGGTTGTCAAAGAAAATCCAGTTTTTGTCATTATTAGCTTATAGCATAACATTTTCTCTGCCTACAACCACTACTAAGGAGAGCTTAAGGGCTAACTCCCTATTTATTATTGATTTCAATATAAAACCAGTATCCAGAAAGCTTTTTAGCGCCCCCTAGTGGTGGCTGAAGTCAGATTTTTCATTGCTGTCAGTAAATTGGGAACTATGTCCAAATGTAAAAAAAAATCAGATCTAATATGAGTTAAAACTGTTTGCTACAGTTGTATCCAGTCTAGACAATGCTCTGAGAACTAAACATTTTGGACTCTAGATATTTTGCTCTAATGATACATTGTAATAAGCTAAAACGGAGATATATTTGTGCTGCTAGTGTATTTAGCTCAGAGAGTATTGTCTAGACTGGATAAAGTCAGTACAGGTTTTAAGCGAATAGTAGTAAACATGTAATAGTAGTAAACAAGAATTAACGAGAATTAACCCCTTCATAAATAATACAGAGAGATCTTAAAATTGGTGTGGAATTAAAACACAGAGCAAAAGTGCTGGGTATGTCTGCTATTTTTTGTTAGGTGTTGAGCAATGCCCAATTTCCATACGGGTGCTAAAGTCATGTTTAAGAGAATTGTATATTAGGTGTGTTTTCTTTTCACAGGAATGAGAATATGGGCTGCATTAAGCCCCTATATACACTATGTCCTGTCCTTTCACTGTATATAAGTGGTATAGGTCACAGTTCTCTCCATTATGTGTAAAAACTATTGTGTACTGTTCCTTTAAGAATAATTAGCACATAATATCCTTGCAGCATTTAAGGAGTTATACATGTGTATGGTGCATAGCACAGTGTGAGAAGGCATATGGCTTGCATATAGGGCAATATATATATATATATATATATATATATATATATATTTATTTTTTTATGAACATCATGCTGCTGGAGGTTGATGAGCACATGGTACCGAATTAATATGGTTTTTGTTATGTTTTGCTACTTGTATAAAAACAAAACTTTTTAAAAATTTCCTTTTATCATCATTTTTTTAGACCAATACTTTTTATTTTCCAACAACTGAGCCTTGTGAGAGCTAATTTTTTGGGGGGTGGGGTGAGCTGTAGTTTTCATTGGTAGTATTTTGGTGTACATATAATTTTTTCCCCACTTTTTTTCATGACTTTTTTATGTTTGACATTTGGGATAAATAAGGTTATAAATTACAGTGTGGATTCCCTTTAACTTATAATAGAATGTGGAATGTACACAAATTTCCAAGAGTATTGCAAGCGGATTCCATGCCAAAATCATTGCTCATATACCACCATGTGAACACACCCAGGACCCAGGACTAGAAGCGAACTATGCCCAGTTTTCTCCAGAGACCAGTGGCAAAACAACAGATACATTACTAGTACTAGGGCTACCATAAAGATGTATCCCTTTTCCCCATTAATACATTTTATATAAATAAAGATATACAAATAAATTTATGTTTTAAAGGGATTTTCTCACCACAATGATTAGCTTTTAGTATGTAAGGACAGATAATTGAAGACTTTTTCTAAATACATTGCTTTGTTGATGTTTCTTTGGTCAGGAGATAATGAAGATTTTATCTCCTCTTAGAGAACACAAGTTTCTCAGGTTACTGACCATCTCTATCTTCCACCTCTCCTTGCTCTCTTATCTCTCATTGCTATAAGTTGCCATCAATCACCACGGTGAGTCACCTCCTGCAGAGTCTTATCTTGAGTAATGGATTTGAAAGTTTCTTATTTAGCAAGAAACACTCTTTAGAGCCCTGCAGCCTAGGTAATATACTTTATAAATCTCTTACACTTGTTGTCAGTATAACAGCAATAGCTAGGAACAGCAGAGATGATGTGTCAATTACTGCTATAGACCCACCCACAGCCTGAGCAGCATGTGTCATTCTAAAGCTGGCTGTGATTGTGAAACTGAATGGTGAAAAAATACCTTTAAATATGATATCTCTAAATTATAATCATACAGTTATCAAACAATGCCACTGTTTAAGGAACAAATAGTATCATCATGTTGATACTGGCTAAGGCAGTATACCAAGGTTAATATTACCAATAGCAAAAGTATAAAAGGGCCAAATAATAAATGTCACAGGTGGACCTGCGAGCCCCGTCCCGGGTCGCAGGCACACCCGTGGTCCCTGCACGAGCGGCACCGCTGCCTGCATGTCGGGCAGCGGCCAGCTCGCCCCGCCCGCCGGGTCCCTGCCTACTTACCCGGCCGCGCTCTTGCTGCAGCTCCAGTCTCCCAGCACGCGCGCCCCCTAGTGTCATTTAGCCTACTGAGAAAGCGTTCCTGAAGTCTTGTTCTGATTACCGTGTACCGTACCATTTGCTTCCGTTGCTCGACCACGAATCTTGCCGCATGCCCTGACCTTCTGACTGTCCACATCTACGATCCAGAGCCGCCTGTCCTGACCTTCTGCCTGTCCCCAACTACGAGCCTGCCTGACGATTTTGTACCACGCTACACCTCGGCTGCCTCCACAAGCAAGTTACGTCAGGGGTAGCGACCTGGTAGACTCCCGCAGCAGCAAGTCCATCCCTCTTTGCGGTGGGCTCTGGTGAAAACCGGGACCTACTTAGATTCCACTCCCTGGCGTGGCTTAGGCCATCGCTTGCGGTGGTCCAGAGGATCCACTATCTCCAACCGTGATAATAAACCACATCATCACCATCATAAAGTGGCTTAAACCACCATACTGTTCACAAATATAAACCATCCCACTAAGACCAATATTACCACCATACATTGACCATATAGTGATAAATACCAGTTGTACACAGGCACTCTGCAGACCATTTAAGTGATTAAAGGAGTTATATCCAATGACCACAGGTTATATGTTTTCTTCTCCATGCCTCCTAAACCACCATGCTGACTTCTTCCAGGCACAACTTGTCTCTGCTGAATTTGCCTCAAAAACATCTAGGCTCCTCACTTTTTAGCATCTCCCTACCTATCCCCCCATTTATACAGACTCCCCATCCACAGTGTCCCAAATGGTAGTAATGCCCCATTGGTGTACCACACAGTAATACTATACCAAAATAGGCTCACTTTTGTATTCCAAGTTGTATTCTGTTTCTGTCAAGGACACACTGGGACACACTAGGTAGAGACTCACAATATAGTAGGAAGGTATCCCACCATGTAGCAGATATTCCCTCAAATTAGACAGGCAGATCATTTAGGTAGGTAGACGCCAGTTAGGCAGGTAACCCCCCAAAATTAGTTGAGAAGATAAGTAGACAGACCCCTGCTATTGGGTAGATTGCCACCATTGGGTGAATATGTAGATAGGTTCCCCATTCTGAAGTTAGGGAAATCCCCCATTGGGTAGGTAGGTATGTAACCCCCCAAATTCATGAAACAAGGGGATAGTAGATGCTGGCATCAGAGGGCCCTCTTGTTTCATATTTGGCTCAGGCCCAGTCTGGCAGTATCAGCTGTACGATACTGACAATGGCCCTAACCATTACTGTAACAGGCTGCTCTGAGGGTAGAGTCTAAAGCAGTGAGAAGAAAAGAGTATCTCCACGGATTGTGAAACAGGCCAGGAACTGTGTGCAAAATGAATATAGGGTGGACCAGATGAATTGGACACAACATCATTTGCCATTCACAAACCAACCAGACATGTTTGTATTTTTATTGTTGATTTTCAGTAATCACAAAGCTTTAGTACCTATAAGTTACTTGAGTGAAAGGGGGTGTATCATTTTATTAAATGGTCTTCAGAATAATGGGACCGTGAAAACAAGCAAAGTTGCAATTCGATGTAATTAGCAAAGCTGTCTTGTATTCACAGTTTTCCTTCTTCTGTTTCTGTTTACACTGATATCCAGTGCTGGTCGGATCCCTCCTCCTTGCATTTCACTAGCTGAGAGCTCATTTACATTCTGTTCGGCCCCCTGACGGCCGTATTCACGGAGCTTGCATTCCTGCCTTTCACTCAAAGCAAGGGACTGGCACATTTTCACTCTGCACAGCCAGAAGAAACAGAATAACACCGAAGGGCTTCTACAATCCGGAAACAGCACTATTTGTGTCGATCCCTGCCTCTCTGACTCAGAGTTAGGAGCTGTAGCAATTTCTCTCTGCACACCTAGCAGAAACACACTGCAGCAGATTCTACAATCAGAAAAAAGCACAGTTGTGTCTCGGTGCCTAACTCTCCTGCATAGAATGGAGATCTGTGCCGTTCATAGAAAGCTGGATTCAACTGTAACAAATCTCCAGCTGTGAGAGGAGAAGAGACCTGTGCCTAGTCTAGATTGAATGCAGCCTGGGGTGTGTATACAGCTCTTACTAAAAAAGACTAATAGGGAGAGACACAGTGACATGTGGACTCAGAGGGGGGGGGGGGCCGAGTCTCAGGAGCCAGCCTGAACTGTGCAGGGGGGATGAGGTCACCCAGCTAGGAGGGGTGGAAACACCCCTGCATTTCAAGAGTTGAGAAGCTGAGAGCAGTATGAATCAGCCGAACTAAGGAAGCGATACATCCCCTTTAAGTTGAAGTTTTTACCTATGTCTCCTGCCTTAATTTTACTGCTCTGTTCCTCAGTAGGGCAATTACCACAAGACCCTGGGCTTTGATTAACAATTCATCTCATCTCCCCATTCTAACCTGTACCTGTACTCCCTATAGCTTTGTCCCAGTGTGTCCTTGACAGAAACAGTCACCGATCACGTCTTCCTCCCAACTATACAGCAGTTCACTCCTGCTATTTTGCTTAGTCATGTTATTCCCCTGACAGAAGCTGGTTTGGACTTGTATAATGGACAGAAGCTGCTCTCTTAATTACTGTTGGCAGACCATGGTGTCTATGTGTATGATTTATCTGCCAAATGGAATGGTCACAATATTTTCTGCCAAGAGGAACTATTTCCTATGTGTCAAAGTAAAACCTATACTTCTTCTAGTTACTGAGTACATAAAAATTATTATAATTTTGCATCTTATGACCCAGTTGGACACTGAAGAGTTGTATGTAATTCTTAATGCAGCTTCACATTAAAACAATAGAAAAAAATCATGTCCACTTAATAGGAAACTCCATTCAAACTATTCTATCTGTACAGGTATATATCCCTATCCATACTGAGCCCTAATATTAGTGATGGGACGTGGTGTAGTAAAAATGTTAATCTAAGGCTGTTATATGGTGCAATAGTCCTTATTAAGCCCAAAACATTAGGAACCTCTGTGGTTCATTTAGTCCTGGCCACTGGTGGTGGCTAAGTATGGGTTGTTGGACCATGCATGTGAGGTAACACTACCCTTATTATTGAATTATTGAAGGAAAAGTGTATAATCAGAAAGAAAAGCTCTACATATTTTGTAGAAACTACTTAATTTCTATCCTCTTGTCTAATGGTTCTGTCTGATATGGCAACCAAACTCTCTTTCCTGACCTTATACAGCCCCTTTAACAGTTCCCCATTCATTAAAGATGGATAACATTGTTCCTATACCCATGTTTCAAATAATATTTGCAGTGTGAGTTTCTCTTTGAAAGATTATAATCCAGATGATGTTTACATCTAATGAAGTTGATACATACCACAGAGTAAGCTCATGAGTAAAGCCCATGACTAGATGAATAGCCAAAATCTAACTAGACTCACTAATTAGACGCATTTATGAACAGGGCTGCGCCAGATATCTGGTGTATTTTCAGCCCGATATCAGACGCAGCCCTGTTCGCTACATTTTTAAATGGCTGTACGCCATTATCAGGCGCATTAAATACCGCCCACAGCACTTTGTAATGCGCCAGATTTCGGGGGGTGTGCTGGAACCGTAGTAAATCTATAGATTTATAGCTTTGCTACGGCATTTCTAGGCACAGTACAGCTGGAACAGGGATACGACTTTCAAAGTGGTTTACCTGAGCCAGAAATGTCGCCCGAGCACTAGAATGCGCCTGATTTATGACCTGCAGGAGAGCGGGTTCATAAATGAGGCGCATTCTAGCCTATTATTTTTTGCATGAAATTTGGTGTGTCAACGTCAAATTTCATACATGCCGCCCTAAGGGCCTTATGTATGAAAACTGTCACAGTCTAAGACTTCCCCTTAGTTCCCCTTTCATTTCCTATAGTGCTCAGAAACAATGAAAGGGGAGCTCAAATTGGTTGCTATGGGCAACAAAGAAAGTCTTAGACTTACACAGTTTTCATACATGTGGCCCGAGCCAATCATCTTCTGCTGGATTTAGCCCTACTGTTATATAAGAACCTAGAACACCAGTGTATTCACTGGTACTCTGGTGAGCCATTTCAACCCTGGAGAAAGCTCTGAACTTTTCACCCTATACTAAAGATGGTGGGAACCTGTGTAGGGTGTAGGGTGTGCAACCACCCTACTAGTATTTTTACTGTATGTATTTTCAGGTTGCATGTGCTCAGGGCCGTTCCTAGGCTAAATTGCACTCAGGGAGAGGTGAAGAAATTTTGCCCCCCCACCCCGACCCGCCCATAACATAATGCACCACAATGCATCACCATAAACCAAAGCCAAAATATGCAAAAATCTTTAACACAATGTGCTACGTATAAAACAACAACATAGTCATTAACACTGCTACCCTAAACCAGAATCCCACGATAATAGTACCAATGTCCTACTAAGACCACGTATCACCAGCACATAGTGACCGAATACCGTGACACCATGACCACGTATCACCAAATAGTGACTGAATAATACAACACCATGAATATACATCACCACTAGTGTTGAGCGATTGCATTGGTAGTCGATAGTCGGCCGCTATCGATAAGGTTTTTTCGATAGTGAGCATCGATTATGAGCGATTACCATTAAAGTCTATGGGAGAGCAACAACACCTTCAATTATTACACCCAAACAAGGCTGGAGAAGCTGAAATTAACATCCACAACAGTCAAATGGATACGTGCTACATCTTAGGCAACACACTTAGGTTATAAAAGTCACAGAAAAAAAGTCACAGACCATTCACTATCCTGGCTAGTAACACAGCCTGACCCTTAAACCTGCATCGCCCACAAATTAAAAAGCGCCAGAAGGCAGTATGATTTTAACCATCATCTTACTTGAACTGGACATTGAATATCCCTGTCCTGGAACGCAGCATGAGCCCCAAACCTGCATGACCCCCAGATTTAAAAAGTGCCGCAAAAAGGTGTCTTTCAACCACCCTTTTAGTTGAACTGGCCCACTAAACTATATCTGTCTGTACCGCAGAATGCCCATTAAACCTGTCTGACCCACAGTTTAAAAAGTGCCGGAAAAAGGGAGTCTTTAACCACCATTTTAGTTTCACTGGACATTGACTATCCCTGCCCTGGCCACAGCATGAGCCCCAAACCTGCATGACCCCCACATTTAAAAAGTGCCGAGAAAGGAGACTTTCAACCACCATTTTATTTTCACTGGACATTGACTATACCTTCCTGGGCCACAGCATGAGCCCAAACCTGCATGACCCCACATTTAAAAAGTGCTGGAAAAAGGATCTTTCAACCACCATTTTAGTTTCACTGGACATTGACTATACCTTCCTGGGCCACAGCATGAGCCCCAAACCTGCATGACCCCCACATTTAAAAAGTGCCGGAGATAGGAGATTTTAAAACCACCATTTTAGTTTCATGGACATTGACTATACCTGTCCTGGGCCACGCATGAGCCCCAAAAACCTGCATGACCCCCAACATTAAAAAATTCCAGAAAAAAGGATAATTACAACCACCATTTTAGTTTACGGAAATTGCCCTATACCTGTCCTGGGCCACAGCATGGCCCCAAACCTGCATGACCCCCACTTTTAAAAAGTGTTTGGAAAAAGGAGACTTACAACCACCATTTTAGTTTCACTGGACTTTGACTATACCTGTCCTGGGCCACAGCATGAGCCCCAAACCTGCATGACCCCCACATTTAAAAAGTGCCGGAAAAAGGAGTCTTTCAACCACCATTTTAGTTTCACTGGACATTGACTATCCCTGTCCTGGGCCACAGCAGGGACCTAGGGCCGGAGTTACAGTGGTGCGGTGAAAGCCAGGCTGGCGTCCGTATCTATTAACACGCAGATTAAAATGCCCTGATGACGCAGCAACGAAAACTGTCGTGCTGAAGCAGAGTGCGGAAGCGGAAGTGTGAGAACTCCAGCCTTCCTCTGTACACAGTCAATACCTGGGTAGCGCTTGCCCCTCCGTATGAGTGTGGACCAATTGAGCTTCACTTGGAAATACTGGTGTTTAACGCTCCTGTTAGACCCAGGTGCCCTTTAACTTGTCATTCTTTTTCTCATTTTACTCAACGTGCTGGAGGAAATGGGTCTCTGTACTTTTTTTCTCTGTCTGTGCTCCATAATCCATGTTCTCTGAAAAACCCTAATCTGGTCAATTTTTTCCTGTACCTCCCTTGTACAATTCAGGGGAAATTTTTTTTTAACAGCTATTTTGTACATGCAAGTTTTTTAGTACTTTAATTCTAGAAAAACACATTTTAAAATAGGATGGAATCCCACCATGTCTTTGTTTCTCTTTTTTTCATTGTATTAAATGGGTTGTCTCAATACAGGGATTGATAGTATGTTAAAGATCTTGCAAATAAAAGTCATTTTGCAATATGTGTCCATTAACAGTGTCCTACCTATTCCTGTTTCTGACCCGCACCATCACCCTTGAGCCACTTTGACAATTGTGAAGAACAAATGTCTGTTAGAAACAACATTTTTAGAATAGGCCTGTATATAGCTGCATGTCACAGCAAAATGCCCCCAAAAATTTTAAAGCATGACCCTTGAGCCACTTTGGTCAATTGTGAAAAACAAATGTCTGTTAGAAACAAAATTTTTTAGAATAGGACCTGTAGTATAGCTGCATGTCACAGCAAAATGCCCCCAAACATTTTAAAGCATGACCCTTGAGCCACTTTGGTCAAATTGTGAAGAACAAATGTCTGTTAGAAACAACATTTTTAGAATAGGACCTTGTATATAGCTGAAAGTCACAGCAAAATGCCCCAAAAATTCAAAGCATGACCCTTGAGCCACTTTGGTCAATTGTGAAGAACAAATGTTGTTAGAAACAACATTTTTTTTATAATAGGATCTGTAGTATTGCTGCATTTCAAAGCAGCATGACCCAAAATATATAAAAAATGACTTCTCAGCCACTGTTAAAAATTGTGAGGGAGAAATGCCACTTAGAAGCCACAATTTTCTATTCCAAGGACCATAATTATAACTGTATCCCCACAGCAACATGACCCAAAAAATTATAAATATGACTTCTCAGCCACTATTAAAAAAATTGTGAGGGAGAAATGCCACTTAGAAGTCACATTTCTGTTCCAAAGGACCATGATTATTGCTGTATCTCACAGCAACATGACCTCAAAACCATTGACAATGCGAAAACTTCTTAAGATAAAGTGAGTAAATGGGAATACGGTGTTGTCATGAAACCTTGCTGTCTTTTTCAGTCTCCTCACAGCAAAACCATCAAAATGAACTGTTGGGGAAAGAGAATAAACATTGGCGTATGAAATGATCATTTAAAAAAAAAGTTTTCAAGAGGACCATTTTTTGTTTGAAAAGGAATGTGAAGTAGACCGGCAACTAATCGGTGACCTCGCAATTGGGGCCACAACATCATCAGAGATCCATGCCTGATTCATCTTGATGAAAGTCAAACGATCCACATATCTGTGGAAAGCCGGATGCGTTTGTCTGTAATGACTCCCCCAGTGTGCTGAAAGGGCCGCTCAGATATGACGCTGGTGCTGGCAGGACAACACCTCTATGGCGTGACGAGCCAGCTCGGGCCATTCGTCCATTTTGGATACCCAGAAGTCTATTGGGTCCCGGGAAAACATGCAAAAACATCGGTTTTTTGAGACGCAGATAGTCGTGCACCATGATCTTAAGCTGATCTCTGTGTGTTGGATGTGTGCCCTGCATTGCATGCGTTGGTGAACAAAGTAAACAAAGATTGCCAGAGGTCACCCATTAGGCTTCTGCCACCTTGCCTGCTGCTGCCGCTACGCCTACTTGGCACTCTACTGCTGTCACGTCGCTGATGTTGTTCCACCGTGACATTTGGGGAACGTGAAGCAGACGCAACAGATGTCTCCAGTTGATCAATCAGCAAGGTCTCATTTCCGCATTTTACTCTCTATTTGGGTGTGGGTGGAAGGAAAGTGCTGATTTTTGTTTTGTACCGGGGATCCGGAGGGTGGCCCACCCAGTAACTGTTGTTCATTTTGATGGCCTTAATGCGAGGATCATGTTGGAGGAAATGGAGCATCCAAGCACTCATGTGAGAGATGGAGCCTTGATTTCCCAAGCCTCTTTGATCATGGCTCTGAGAGACATGGGCAGCTGAGGAACGCTTGGTGGTGCCGGATGAGGCGGAGACAGAGGGTGTGACAGTGGTTTGAAGCCCGGGATCAGTGTGACCTTTTTTCGCCAAGTGTTCCCTCCATTTGAACTCATGCATTCGCTGCATGTGACTAGACATGTTGGTGGTGGTTAAACACCTAAGATTCTTCCCTCTACTGATGCGTTTATGGCAAAGGTGCCATATGACATCGCTGGGTGAATCAGAGGCCCGCTCAAAAAAGTCCCAGGCTTGGGACACGCAGCGGTACAGACCTCGGGGTGTTGAACCACCGAGAGTGGAGGCAGGTGAAAGAGCTCTGCACCATCCTTGCCAGTTTTGGAGAAGCCCCGAAAATGGTCAGTGCGGACAATGCCATTGTCAGCATAAGCATTGTGGTGATCTTAGTTCTGGAACGATCGTTGGACACTCTGAAAAATCAGGTCCCGCCAGCGACGGAGGAGGAGATGGACACAGATGCGGACACAGAGCCTTTCTGTTCGTCAAATCCAGAAGGCCCGACAGTTTCACAACTTTATCGGTCTTCATTAGGCAGTGGTTCAGGGTCCAGGTCTAGTGCAAGGCGGCGCCTCAGCTCTCAGGGTACAGCATCTGAGGCAAGTCAGGGCTGTGTTGAAGCTGTGCCGGAAGCGGAGGAGGAGGATGAGGTATTCCTGGACACCGACGTTACCGATGTCCCTGCCTTGGAAAGAGGTTGGCATGGATTTGAGGCGGAGGAGGAAGATGAGGAAGATCAGTTTGCTAGTGCCCCTCGACCCAGAGGCTTGGGAAATCAAGGCTCCATCTCTCACATGAGTGCTTGGATGCTCCATTTCCTCCAACATGATCCTCGCATTAAGGCCATCAAACTGAACGACAGTTACTGGGTGGCCACCTTTATCGATCCCCGGTACAAAGCAAAACTCAGCACTTTTCTTCCACCCACCCAAATAGAGAGTAAAATGCAGGAATTGGAGACCGTGCTGATTGATCAACTGGAGACATCTGTTGCGTCTGCTTCACGTTCTTCAAATGTCACAGTGGAACAACGTCAGCAACGTGACAGCAGTAGAGTGCCAAGTAGCCGCAGCAGCAGGCATTGTGGCAGAAGCCTAATGGGTGACCTCTGGCAATCCTTATTTACCACCTCACCAACGCATGTAATGCAGGGCACACATACAACACACAGAGACCGGCTTAAGATCATGGTGCACGACTATCTGCGTCTCAACACCGATGTTTTTGGATATGTTCCGGACCCAATCGACTTCTGGGTATCCAAAATGGATGAATGGCCCGAGCTCGCTCGCCACGCCATAGAGGTGTTGTCCTGCCCAGCAGCCAGCGTCATATCTGAGTGGACCTTCAGCACAGCTGGAGGAGTCATTACAGACAAACGCATCCGGCTTTCCACAGATAATGTTGATCGTTTGACTTTCATCAAGATGAATCAGGCATGGATCTCTGATGATGTTGTGGCCCCAATTGCCGAGGTCACCGATTAGTTGCCGGTCTACTTCACATTCCTCTTCAAACAGAAATGGTCCTCTTGAAAAAATTTTTTTAAATGATCATTTCTTACTGCAATTTTTATTCTCAGTTCCCAAAAGGTCATTTTGCTGGTTTTGCGGTGAGGAGACTGTAAAAGACACCAATTGTACACGGTTTCATGAAAAAAACGCATTCCATTTACTCCATCTTTCAAATTTTTCGAACTGTCAATGGTTTTGGGGTCATGGTGCTGTGAGATACAGATATAATCAAGGTACATTGGAACAGAAATGTGGCTTCTAAGTGGCATTTCTCATTCACAATTTTTAACAGTGGCTGAGAAGTCATTTTTATAATTTTTTGTGTCATGTTGCTGTGAAATACAGCTATACTACAGGTCCTATTGTAAAAAGATGTGGTTTCTAACAGACATTTGTTCTTCACAATTGTCAAGAGTGGCTCAAGGGTGATGTTTTGAAATTTATCGGGCATGGTGCTGTTAAAAACAGGAATAGGTAGGACATTGTTAACGGACACATATTGCAAAATGACTTGTTTTTGCAAGATCTTTAACCTAGCTAGCATAGCAGTGAGACAACCCATTTAATACAATTTAAAGAAAAATAAACAAAGAGGTGGTGGGATTCCATCCTATTTTAAGAATGTGTTTTCTAGAATTAAACTACTAAAAAACTTGCATGTACAAAATAGCTGATACAAATATTCCTCTGATATGTACAAGGGAGTTACAGGAAAACTTGACCAGATGTAGGTTATTCAGAGGACATGGTGTATGGAGCAAATTCGCCACCCCAAGAACAAATACAATTTCCTCCAACACGTTTAGTAAAACGAGAAAAGAATGCCAAGAAAGAGGTCACCTGGGTGAAACATGAGCTTCAACCACCAGCATTTCCAAGTGAAGCTCAATTGGTCCACACTCATGCGTAGGGGCAAGCGCTCTCATAGAGGCAGAAATTTCTCACGTGCTACCAAGGTCTTGACTGTGTACTGAGGAAGGCTGAAGGTTTTAGCTCACACTTCCACGTCCGCACTCTTCTTCAGCACGACTGTTTTTGTTGCTGCGTCCTGCGTCATAAGGAAATTTTTGCCGTGTTAATGAATGACGGACGCCAGCCTGGGCTCTCACCGCACCCACTGTAAATTGGGCTCTGCTAGCTGAACCTGCGTGCTAATAGATGAGGAACACCAGCCCTGAATGCCTAAAGGGGGCCCTGACTACCTAATCATTAAGGGGGCTCTGGCTACCTAATCATTAAGGGGGCCATGACTACCTAATCATAAAGGGGGCCCTGACTACCTAACCATAAAGGGGGCCCTGAATACCTAATCATGAAGAGGGCCCTGACTACCTAAACACAAAGGAGGCCCTGACTGCCTGAAGGGTGCCCAGGCTACACAAAGAGGGTCCTGATTGCCTAAAGGGGGCCTTGACTACACAAAGGAGGCCCTGACTGCCTAAAGGGTGCCCTGGCTACACAAAGGGGGACCTGGCTACACAAAGTGGGCCCTGGCTACCTAAATGGGGCCCTGCCTACCTAAAGGGGGCCCTGGCTACACAAAGGGGCCCTGAATGCCTAAAGGGGGCCCTGGCTACCTAATCATTAAGGGAGCCATGACTACCTAATCATTAAGGGGGCCATGTCTAATTAATCAATAAGGGGGCCCTGGCTACCTAATCATTAAGGGGGCTCTGGCTACCTAATAATAAAGGGGGCCCTGACTACCTAACCATAATGGGGGCCCTGACTACCTAATCATGAAGAGGGCCCTGACTACCTAAACACAAAGGGGGTTCAGACTACCTAAAGGGGGCCCTGGCTACCTAATCATAAAGGGGGCCCTGGCTACCTAATCATAAAGGGGGCCCTGACTACCTAATCATAAAGGGGGCCCTGACTGCCTAAACACAAAGGGGGCCCTGACTGCCTAACCATAAAGGGGGCCCTGACTGCCTGAAAAATAAAGGGGGCCTGACTATCTGAAAAATAAAGGGGGCCCTGACTACCTGAAAAATAAAGGGGGCCCTAACTACCTAAAAATTAAAGGTTACCTTAAATACCTAAAAACTAAAGGGGGCCCTAACTACCTGCAAACTTAAGGGGACCCTAACTACCTGCGTGCGAACTAGCTAAAGGGCCCCTAATCAACTCCCCTGTGGCCCCCAATCCTCCCAGTTCGACACTGTCCTCAGTGCAGCTGCATTTTACATATGTGCACTCTCTGTAGCTACATTCATTGTAGAACTTTTCAATAATGATGTGCGATGGGTGTAATATTTAATCTACAATTTTTCCTGTCTCCAAACTGTAGGACAACCTGTGGTTTTCTCACTACAAAGATTAGCTTACAACATGAAGGGATTGTTCATTGAAGACTTATTCTAAATATATTGCTTTGTTGATTTTACGTGCTCTTGAGTGCTCAATGGTTTCTATGGTTACCTGAATACAAGGCCATATTCTGTTATCTGATTAGATGAGTGATCAGACTGCAGGGAGTGACTTTACCCCATGGAGGGCTAATTACCTCTAACAAGATTAGCTTCTGTGTACAGATCAGCCATTGCATTCAGCCTTCACAGCACCTGTAGTTTTTATTTAATGAATATTAGCTCTGTACTTGTCAGGGTAATGGCTCAGCTATAAACTAAATATGCTAATCACTGCTATAGAAATACTCACAGCCTGAGGAGACAGAGTGAGTGTAAACTACTTGGGACTCAACACAAAAATAAAATAATTGATATTTTTATTGATATGTTATCACAAAAGACAAATCCTAAAAGACTTAAAAAAGTAGTGACAATTAACGATGATCGCTAATTTTTAATGTCTTTTAGGATTTGTCTATCAATAAAAATATAATTTTTTTATTTTTCTGTTGGGTACTTTTGGTACTGTTTGTTCTGTATTGTATTTGGAATTATTTTCCAACACATGTATATGGTATTCCCAATATTTCCCCACTAAAATAATTTGTAACTTTATCTGTTTACGACTCAGTGAAACAGCCTATTGAAAAACCCTTTAGGAGGTACATGTGACTCCTCAGCTGGTGTCTCCAACTGCATCTATAAAAACTGTTGTTCACAACTAAGGGAAAGTCCAGATGCTCTGAACCTTTCACCCAATTTCCCCAATAAAACACAGAAACTGGATTGGGGTAAAGGCCACAGCGACCGCTTTTATTAGCATATAAAACTCTTGACACTCTCAGAATTTTAGTAAATATAAATACTGTTTGTTGCACTGCTTAAACAATCAACATTTGCATCCAGTAGGAGAGATCTTCAGTAGCAACAGAAGGTACTTGAAACAACCTTTAACTTTTTCTAGGGTTCAGATTTTCCTTCAGCTATATAACACCTGACTTAAGGGTACTCAGTTTGATGAAGCTTAAGCCCCTTCCTGTGGACCTTGCCAAATTCCAGTTGGGTTCCACCTCAACACCACTTGCCAATATTCAAGCTCAGGTCTAAATTTCCATCCTTTAACTGGTAAATTTTCTTCATTTTACCAAACAAGTGCCTCCAGGAACCCCTCCCACCCATGCCAATGCGACTATTCCTCCTATCAAACCCTGAGTCTACAATGAGATTGGGTAGATGGGCAATTCCAAGGCTTTCCATGCCACACCCCTCCTACCCACATGTCCTACTCAAACCCCAACAACTTTGTGAACCTTCCTGCCTTTCATCCTTCCCCTGTCATGGGCTCCCTATGCTACCCTTGCAGTTTCACTCCATGGCTGATATCAAACCCCAACAACTTTCTGAACCTTTCCTGTCTCTCATCCTCCCCCTGTCATGGGCTCCCTATGCTATCCTTGCAGTTTCACTCCATGGCTGATATCATAGCATTACCAGAACTTGGCGCTAGAGTCAAAATCACATCATTACTAGTTAATATTGGGGTTAAAGCCACATGACAAGGCCATAAATTAAATAGGATCCTATCCAGTGTGGTTCAACATTATCTGTCATAGCTAAGAGTGGCTCATGAACTGAAAAAGATTGAGACCTTCTGTTCAAAGGAAACTTTATAGGGCTTGAGAACTTTCATTGTATAACAGGACTTCAGTCCTAATATACAGAACTTAGTCATGTAGACTGTTAGCATTCATATATACCTTTACTCACATAACACCTATGTGCTTCCCGAATGTATATCATATGCTGCTTTACCAGACATGCAGAAGATTTCATTTTTCACTTCAATGTTATGATAGGTGAACCAAACAACAGTTTTCTCTCCTGGAAGTCAAGATAGTGCATTAAGATAATGTCATGTACGTTAATCAACCAGAATTATACTTGTGTTCATATTCTTGGTGTAACATCGCGGGCCTAAGTAAGAACAACAGAAACGGGTGAACAGTAGCCTGTGACTATTAAGACGTCCATGTGCCAGGTTACTCCTTGCTTTAACAGCTCATCAGTCTTAACAAGGAGGATGAAGATTCCACAGCTTGAAATCTATCAAAAGTAAAGCATGTATACAATAGAGTTATTCTCAAGAGTCTTCAAATCAGGGGTTCTTAGAAGCCTTTTCTGTTCGTTCTGCCAACTGGCATGAAGAATGAAGACGGGTGTCATTTCTCAACTTTCTTCAGTTAAAGGAATAAAGGAATGAAATTTTCCATCATTTACTTCAAGACGGATTATTGGACAAAAGTAAAGAAGGGTTTACGCCCATTCCCTTCTTTGTTTACATAAGACAATTCTGTGTTACCCTTGTGCCCAGTGCGATCATATACTTCTTTTGAATCTTTTTGGAAATGTGGTTATGTAATAGTTTCCACCTTTGTATGTATACTCGTCTTACATACCACCCAAGCACCAGAAGATAGAGCCTGGTCTGCAAATGTTCTCCAGACCTACAGCATTCTTAGGAGCTCACATTTCCTTCATTAGTCCATCGTTTTTTTAATCTCGGGATTTCTCATAGAAAAGCAAAGACTCAATTTCATATTTTAATGTTTTACGTCGTACTCAGATTAGGTTTTGCGTTGACTTAAATGTTCAAGTGGAATGTTCAGGATCGATATATGTGTTTTGGATTAATTCTGGTGCTCTTTTGCCTATCACTTACTAAAATCCAAAACCGTGAACACCAGCTCACAGGGTATTGGGAAATTTCAACTCACAACATTTACCAGACTAGATTAATTAATAAGTTTGTGTGAATACCCTGGAATTTCTAACTATATTTGAGTAGATGCTATGTTATCAATGTAGTAAGCTTGGTCTTCTGATGAATAATGTCGATCGGTTTTTCGGGTGAGAAGTGTCTTGATATCTTCCCGTCTAGAAGTCACCTTGAAATATAGCTTGAATACGTCATCGTCTTTTGCTCTTCGCTGTGCCTCCTCGATGTTTGTTGTTAGTGAGGAAGAGAGTCACAGTTATATTCTGCGGCAATTAGTGGGTGTGTGATAAGTCTTGTAGAAACCTGTGTCTCCACAACACATGCTTACTAAGCATTGATCACTCAGCAGCATTACTCATGTGATGCAAGTTGGTTATCCAAACTTTAATTTATGATAGTGGTATAATGTTTGTAGTAAATTTCCACTATACCCTGGTGGAGGCTGTGTCACTGTTTGGTTTTTAGATCAGGATAGGTAAATAGACAGTGCACATTTTTCCTACAAACCATTCGAGGCTTGATATTTACAGTTGGAACATTTCATGAGATCGCACACTCCTATATGAGTACGAACGTGAAAAACAGTTTTAAAAATGATGACTATGTCCTTGGCCTTTTTTGCAGAATCAAGGGAGATTAAAAAACAATTTTGGACATAGATGAAGGAAATGTGGATGCTCCTAAAAGAATATGTTTTGTAGAGTATGGAAGTGAACTTTTTGCAAGCACCCGAAGGCTCTTATCTTCTGGTTGCTTGGGTGGCTATGTCGCGTAGGACTACAATCAGAGGTGGGTCGGATATTTGCTCATAAAACTTTTCCTAATGCATTCGATGGAACAGGGATAAGATTACGGGATGATGGATAGTCTGGTTGGCATCACATAGTGGTAAACAGATGATTAGTTTCTATATGTAAAGACTAAGGAAGGTGATACTGGGCGGGGGGCAGGTGAGGGGAGTCCTTCTGGCTTTGTTGTACAGATTTATCGCGTCTTGAAGTAAATGATTGAAAAATTTCATTCCTTTAATTTATTTAACTGAAGGACGTATGATTGAGAACAATGGACCACCCGGTACCTTACATTCTTCTCATGGCCCAATGTTGGTTGCAGAGTGAAGAACAGAAAAAGGCTTCTGTATAGGGAACCCGTGGATTTTGAAACTACTTGAGGAATGAATAAGACCTCCTGTTGTCATACATGCTTTAACTTGATTTGATAGCTTTTTCTAAGCTGTCGATATCTCATCACTGACATAGATTTAAGGACATGGTTTGAGCTGTGTAATAAATAGCAAAGGAGTTATCATGGACACTTCATGGTAATAGTCTTAAGTTACGTCAACATTGTGCCTATACTGTGTTTATCATTCTTTTCTGTGTTCGTGTCTTTGTGCTTGCAGTCGTACTCTGTTGAATATAATCAGTTTATTTTCTGGTGGTTTACCGGTTTGAATTTTATACTGCATATATCTGACTTCCAGAGAGAGAAAAACTGTTGTTTGGTTCACCTATCAGTATACATTGAAGTGGTAAAAATGAATGATATCTTCGGCTTATGTAATGGGTAAAAGCTAGCATATGTTATAACACTTCGGGGGGAAGCACATTAGGTGTTATTTGAGTCTAAGAAGTGTTATATTTGAATGCTAACAGTCTACTTGAACTAAGTTCTGTATATTTATGTGATCTGAGTCCGGTTATACACATGAAAGTTATCAAGCCTATAAAGTTTTCCCTCTTGAAAGAAAAGGTGCCGCAATCCTTTTTTCAGTTCTATGAGCCACACTCTTTAGACTATGACCGCCCAGATATATGTTGATAATCAACTCATCATGGATAGGATCATATTTTATATTTATGGATTGTCATGTGGCTTTCTTTATACCCCAAATATTTAACTAGATAATGATGGTGATTTTGACTCTTCAGCGCAAAGTTCCTGTCTTAATGTGTGGTAATGCTATGATTTTCAGCCATGGAGGTTAACTTGCCCGAGGGATCTGTTTATAGTGGAGCCATTGACAGTGGGTGAGGCATATATATGAAGAGACAAGGTAAAGGTTCGAGAAAGTTGTTGCGGGTTTGATATCAGCCATTGAGTGAAAACTGCCTATTAAGGGTTGGCATTTGTGGAGCTCACAAATGACTGAGGGAAGGTATGAAAGGCAAAAAGGATGAGTTTCACGCATAGTTGTTGGGGTTTTGAGAGGTAGGATCTTTGTGGGGTAGGAGCTTTCGGGAGTGCAACGGGGTGGTTGACTAGGAAATGGCCATTGGAATGCACAATATACCAATCTTGCATTGTAGGCACGCAGGGTTGTTGATAGGAGGTATGAATTAGTCGCTATTGGCATGGGTGGATGTGGGAGAGGTTGTGGTTTCCTGGGTAGTTGGCAATTGTTTGGCTAAAATGATGGAAAATTCTAACTGTTAAAGGATGGAAATTTAGACCTTCGAGATCTTGTTTTTATTTGGCAACGTGGGGTGTGTGAGGTGGCGAACCAACCCTGGGAATTTGGGCATTTTCCGGGAGGTGTCCACAGGAAGGGGCTTAAGCTTTACAACTCAAATCTGGTTTACTCACTTAAAGTCAAGTGTTGTTATTTTGAGCTGAAAGGAAAATATGGAACCCAGTAGATAAAGTTTACAAGGTTGAGCGTGTGTTTCAAGTGTGTAGCCTTCTGCTTGAACTTGCTACCCTCGGAAGATCTCTCCTACTGGTTGCCAAATGATCTGATTTGTTATCCCATTATGTCAAATAGTTGCCAACAAATACAGAGTTATTCATTTGTATTATATCTTTAAAATTTCAATCTGATTGTTGTGTCTTTGAGCTTTTATTATGCTAATAAAATAGCACTTTTTTTTCGCTTCGCTATTGTCGGCCTTTTACCCACAATTCACAGTTTCTGTGTTTTAATGGGGGGAGGAAGGAAATTTGGCTGCCAGTCTAGAAGAGGTTCAGAGATATCTGGTGACTGTTTCCTTCGTTCCCCGTGAGACAACTACGGTTTTCATAGTGCAGGTTGGAGTCGACACCAGCCTGAGGAGTCATCATGTACCCACTCCTTAAAGGGCGTTTTTCAATAGGCTGTGTTCACTGAGTCCCGGTAATATCAGGAATTAAATGAGTTCACATAATTATTTTAGTGGAGGAAAATATGGGAATACACCTAACTTATACCGTTGTGTTGGACAAAAAATAATTCCAATATAACCACAATACCAGAATCTAACTTATAGTGTTTTGTATACCAAAAGTACCCAGACAGAATATAAATAGAAATATATGTATTTTAGTGAATTAGCGACAATATCCTATAAAGAGGAACATTTTAAATATTAATGCGTAGTGAGATCATCGTACTATATGTCACTACTTTTTTTTTTACAGTCTCTTTAGGAGTTGGTCATTTTTCTGTAGATAAACCATATCAAATTATCAAAATATCAATTATTTTTACTTTTTGTGTTTGAGTCCAAGTCAGTTTACACTCACTCTGTCTCCTCAGGCTGTTCGAGTATTTCTATAGCTAGTGATTTAGCATCATTTCAGTTTATAGCTGAGCCATTTACACCATGAACTAAGTACAGAGCTTAATATTCAATAAATGTAAAAACTACAGGGCTTGGCTATGTGATAGGTCTGGATCTTGCAATGGTCTGACTCTGTTACACAGAGTCTAGTTCTTTCTGTTAGATGGTAATTAGCGACCCTACATGGGCACCTTAGGCAGAAGATAATTGTCAGACTAAATTGTGTCGTTCACTGCATCTAATTCAGAGTAAATCAAGGAATTATGGCGTTCTTGTATTGCAGAGTAACTAATAGTGAAGACAAACGACATTGATGCATCAAAGAGCACGTGGTAGATTAAGAATCAACAAGGTAGCGAATGCAAGTTGCTGAGAATAAGCTTCTTCAGATGAACTAATCCCTTACTATGTTATGTAAAGTCTAATTCTTTGTTGTGTAGGGGGGGAAAAACACTGCGTTGTTTGTTCATACAGTTTGGATAGACACAGGAAAATATTGTATGATGTAAATATATTAACTACCCATCGCTACATCATTATTGAAAATGTTCTACAATGAATGTTTCAACTAGCTACAGAGAGTGCCACATTTGTAAATTGAAGCTGCCACTGTTGGACAGTGCGAATAGCTTTTAATGGCTCTAGAGGGATCTTTTATTTGACAAGGCGTGCCCAATTCTAGGTGGGGAGTTGATTAGGGGCCAACTTTTTAGTTAGTTAGCACGCAGTATGGTAGTTAGCGGTACCCCTTAAGATTTTGTAGGTAAGTATAGTGGGCCCACTTTAGTTTTTTAAGTCAGGTACTGGGCCAACCTTTAGTTTTTATGTATTAGGGCCGTACGCTTTATTTTTAAGTGGTAGATCAGGGCCCACCTTTATTTTTTCAGGTATGTCAGCGATCCCCCCGCTTATTCTTTTTCAGTCAATCCAGGGTCCCCTATGATGGTCTTGGCAGTCAGGGTACCTCCCTTTTATGGTTAGGCTTAATTAAGGGCCCCCCTTTTTTTGGCTATAGGCTTATCTAGTTCAGGGCTACCAATTAGGTATTAGGTAGCCCACGGGCACCATTTATTGAATTAAGTGTAGCCAGAAGAGTGACCCATTGTATAGGTTGTCTGAACCCCCCTTTGTGTTTTGGTCAGTCCAAGTGGCCTAAACCTTCTATCATTGATTAAGGTTTTAGTTACCAGGTCACCCCTTTAATTTTGTTTGTAGGTCTAAGGTTGGCCATCTGGGCCCCACTTTCATTATTAGGTAAGTCTAATGCGCCACCCCACTATAATGACTCTAGTGAGACGAACAGAGGGATCCCCTTATTGAGTATTTTGAAATAGGCACCCCCTTAATTAGTATTAGGTAGTCTATTGGCTCCCTTTAGACTTATGTTGTTATCCTGGGTTTAGCCAGAGGCTCCCACTTGGGCATGTCAGGGACCTCTCTTTGCTGCCTAAAGCTCAGGGACCTACTTTTAGGTCTAGCAGGACACATATTACGGTTGCCAGAGTGCACCGACAGTCTGTTGGGTACAGACATGGGTCCCTCCTTTGTTGTAGCCAATCGGGCACCTTTGTATTAGTAGCAGCTCTCAGGGGCCTCACTTTGTGTAGCTCACAATAGGCGACACTTCTTTAAGGACAGGAATCAGGAAACGCCTACTTGTGTTGTTCAGCCCTGATGCATATAAACTTATACGCACGCATAAGTCACGGTGCGATCATTTTCGCTAGCTGTTATAGGTGTCTACAAGGGCCTATCTTTATTATGTTTAGGGTATGTCAGGGCTCCTCCCCTATTCTTTGGTTTAAGGTAGTCCTAGGGCCGCCTCTCTTTATTTAGAATTAGGTAGTGCATGTGATCCACAACTTACATGGATTACGGGTCTAGCCATTGTAGCCCCCTTTAATTATGAGATTAGGTAGGACAACTGGGAACCTCTTGTAGGCGTTTCAGTGCTGGGGTTACCTACTCTTCCATTAGCTAGCACAGGGTTCAGCCTCACAAGACAGACGGGAGCACAAAATTTTACAGTGTGATGTTTGCGGTTGCTTTTTAAGTTACCTTCCGGAGACCAAATGGCATCGGCGGTGAACAGGTCACATTCATTAAAACTTACATCATCCTAGCGGCCATAAAATTTCCGTCTAGTCGAGATGACGCAGTGATACTGCTCTGACAGCAGATAGTCACATTTAAATTATCCTAGTCTTTTCAGTTGGTGGTCGATGTAGCAGTGGGTCGCATGTGTTATTCACACGTAGCAGCCTTCACTTCATGTTAAACACACATAGGTTCAAAAGACACTGGAGAATTTTGAGAGCTATGCTCTCTTCCGATATAGTCTTCTATAGAGAGTTGCGACTTGCCGAGCTCTGCCTCGAGCGCACAATTCAAATGAGTCAGGTGGATCCATTTGTGCACTGCATCTTGGATGGTCAACTTGGCTTGCGTGGTTTGATGCGTTTAATGTTTCTACGCTTCTCGGTGCCCATCTTGCATTTTGGCAATTGCTATTGTAACTCTTTTTTTCGCTCCAATTAACAGTTGTTGGTACCGCGCGGTCAATTTGTCTTTTGTTCTTGGGATTCCTTCAGCCGTGAGCGGTGTAGCGGATCTACAATTTGCGTCAACCATCGACAAAGCAATGTCTGGAACGAATATCTACTTATGTTCATAGTCCACTTTCCTCATGCGTTCATGAACATACAATTGTACATATTTTCCAGTAGGGAATATTTGTCTCATTTATGCTTTTCTATCTGTACTTGCAAGTTTTTTTAGCTGAGTTTTAATTCTCTGAATAACATCTTTCGTTTATACAATAGGAGGAGAAAACCCACACCACCTCTTTGTTTATTTTTTTCTTTAAATTGTTTTTAAACTGGGTTAGTCTCACCTGCCATAATGCTAGACTATGTTAAAGATGTCCTTGCAAATATATATTAAGTATTTTGCAATATTGTGTCCTTTTATACAATTGTCCTAACCACTATTAAACCTCACGTTTTGACATGAGATCCATGCCCCCTTTATTTTCATTAAAACTTCATCTCCCCCGTCCCGCCGTTCGAGGCCACACTTCTTAGATCATGTGGTTGTGTTAGAAACAACATGGTGCCTAGTTAGAATTACCCACCAATCTTTTTTCAAATTTTCGGAGCCTTGTTAGAATTCGCTGTATTTCTACTAGCATTACCAGTCGTCACATTAAATTATATAAAAAAATTGCTTCTCTGCAAGATCTTGTTACAAAAGATTTTTGTTGAATTGAGATAATATGCCACTCTAGTAGAAGCCCTACATTTCTGTTTCCATATGCTAACCTTGAGTATATCCTCGTCATTCTCCACAGCACACATGAAAACCCAAAACCATTGGACAGCCTTCGAAAAAAACAAAATTTGATCAAGAACTGTTGGGAGTAAATGTGATATGCGTTTTTTTTCATGAACAACCTCGTTGTCACAATTTGGTGTCATGTCTACGAGTATCCCTCTCACCCGGCGTACCAAAAACCAGCTCCAAAATGATCCTTATCTTGGGAATGGAAAAACATGAAAATTGCAGTAAGAAATGAATGTCATTTAAAAAAATTTTTTATTCCAAGATGGACCATTTCTGTTTGTAAAGGAAATGTGCAAGGATTGACCCGGCAACTAAATCGGTGACCACATCGGCCAATTGGGCCACAACATCATTCAGGTCCATGCCTGATTATTCCTTGCTGAAAGTCAAACGATCTAATCCATTATCTGTGGATTAAGATACGGATGCGGTTTCGGTCTGTAATGAATCCTCCAGCTGTGCTGAAGTCCAATCAGATCATGTCGCTGGTGCATGGGAAGGACTGAAACCTCATTTGGCGTGCAAGATAGAACTAGCTGCGGGCCCTATTAATGCATTTTGGATACCAAGAATGTACAGAATGGGGTCGACCGGAAAACTATTAATCCTCCTAAGAAACATCTGCGTGTTGACGACGCAGATCAGTCGTGCACAATGATCTTTAAGCCACGGTTTCTCTTGTGTCGTTATGTAGGTGCTCACTGCTACCTACATGCGTTCGGTGAAGGATGGTAATTTAAAGGCTTTGCCAGTGGCTATTAGTCACCATTTAGGCTTTCTGCACATTGACTGCTGCCTGGCGGCTACTTGGCACTCTTATCGACTGTCTCGTTGACTGACGTCTGTTACACGTGACTTTTCGGAGTACACGTGAAAGCCTGACCATACAGATTGTCCTGCCTATAGATTTGATCATTCAGATCAGGTCTCCTAATTCCTGTCTCATTTTACTCCTCCTATTTGCGGTAGGGTGGGAGAAATGTAGCTGACGATTTATGTTGTACGGGGCTATCGATACACACGGTGAGCCAACCATAGTAAATGCATCGTTCAGTTTGATGACCTTTCTTAAATGCCCAAATACGAAGGTTTCATGTGGGCTAAGGACAATGGAGCAATCAAAGCAGCTTCAATCTGAGGTGAGATGGAGCCCTTTGATATTCCCAAGCAACATCTAGTGCAGGTAATACAGCCAGGCCCTAGGCTCTTGCCAAGTATACTTCTAGATCAATCTATCCTAATACGCCTAGAATCCATGCCACAGTACCTCTTTCCATGGTCTCAGGGACCAGTCTAGGCAAATTGGATTACGGTCTTGGTGTTAGTTAAAGGAAATAATACTTCGAAATCTCCTCACTACCGATATTCATTTCGGAAAACAATGCTTCTTCAACACATATTGCAATGACTTGCCTCATGTGCTAGTGCACTCGAACTTGAAGAGCTGAGAGCGCACGCGCCTTATGCCACATAGAAACTAGGAGACCCCTTGAACAATGCCGCAAAAATGAGAATTGGACCGATAAGTGGTGTAACTGGCCGAGTTTGGCCCTCTTCCCTCGGGATTTGAACCTGAATCCAGAATATCGGCTCTGTAGGTACAGGCTGACTGTAGTGCCTATTCTCTCCTACGGCGATGGCTCGGGACATGATTGTTTCCACAGTGGTCCAACCACGAGACGTCTCAACGATATATAGAGAATCTACCACTAATGCTGTTTGATGAAATCGGCATTTGTCCGCAACTGACCACACATTTTCCGAGGGCCTCTCTCACACAATATTCTATCGGCTAGGATGGTGTCATGATTTTAAGGCTAACATTTCACCTGCCATCACACTCTCCGGTGGTCTTAAACATCCCCCGATGGTCTGTACCGCTCTCATGTACCTACATGGCCTGGTTATTATTTTTGAGCATGCCTCTCTCTGAATTCATTACCACTAGCGAACTTTTCATATGGCTAACCTCAACTTTGCCATAAACGCCATACAGCTATGCGAGGCGACTATGACATGGTTAGGTTGTTTGAACCACCACAAACTTTGGACATAGTCAAATGCAGCCGAGCTATGCAATTCGTGATTCAAATGGATGGAGACTACTTTGGCTGGGGGGAAAACATGGCGGTCACACTTCTCCCAGTGGCGTCCTACACCACTGTGCTCTCCCTCTGTCTACAGCTCTTCCAGGCTAACACCATAGCGTTGCCTTCACAAGCGCCTGCCATGTCTCAACTCATGAGCCCCACATGATTCAAAGACAGGCCATTGGGGAATTCAGAGAATCCATCATCCCTCAATGACGTTGGGATTGGAGTTGAGTGCACCTTTACTCATTTCCCTAACAGATATATATAATAAGAAGCCATGATATTCCTGCATCCCGCACATTTCAGAGGCCCGTATTTCATTATTATGATCAAAACAGTTTCTGCCGAGGTGCCTGGCACTCCAATCAGGAATCCCCGGTATCAAAATGTGTGTGAAAAAATCGATCACTATCCTTCCTTCCCACCCAAATTATCGAGAGTAAATATGAAGATTGGAAATTGGGGTGACTTGCTCGAGTGTATAACAACTGGAGACACTCGGTTCCCCCAAGGCGTCGCGTTTCTACTGATTCACGTGTTACCCCAAAATGTACTCTGACGGGACTCTGGATTATCAATCATGCAAGCACGACAGTGTGTCTCGCTAAACCATGGGTTTCAGTCTGTATTGATCGCCCGTAACAGTCCAAGTATTACACGCCTAGCTGCCAAGTAGGGCGATTGCCATACGGCATTCAGCCAGGCAGGGAAAGTACCAGGTGGCAGATAGAATAATGGGGTGCAACCTACTCGGACTCGCTAATCTATTGTTTCACCACCTCACCTACGCAATGAGAATGACTACGGGCGGCACAATCCAAACACACAGTGATCAGCGATAAACGTTCATGTGTGAGTGCTCAATCAGATAGCTTTCCTGCGTCCATTATCTCATTACACCGAATGTTCATTTGCTATAGTAGTTCCCGGACGTCCCAAATAGAACTTCCATGGGCTATACCACAATTGAGACAGCCATCAGTATCGCTTGGTTGGCTGTCAACCTATGACCTTAGCCAGCCTCCGCTTTGCTTGTATCATATGTACACAAACCGGCGGTCGACTAACCCAGAGTTAGCGAGTTGATATTCTCTTCAACATGATTATTTGTGGATTCTGTGTTTTTGACTTTCAAATCATGTTGATTTTTTCGTTTTTGATCGAGGCGAAATGGTATCCTGCTGAATATGTTGTTTCTGTATTGGTGTCCGCGAGCACCTACACATTTTGCCCATTGATGGTGTCAGAAGACAGGTTATTTGGTGTATGCTAGTCTTAATTGTCACTTTCACTCTTATCAAACAGAAGATGTGGGTGTCACTGCACTATATGATAAACTTCTGTTTTTTATTTATATTTTAGGTTCATTGTTTTTCTATAAAACTCTTGTGTCAATTTTTTTTTTATCATTTGCCCTAACATGTTTCAATTTTTGTATGGGTTCTTTCCGCTCGTGGAGGCACCGGCTGTAATTAAATGACCTGTATGGTTTGTCTACGTTGACTAACCCTGCCCGTCGTGTAATCTCATATCTCAATTATAGCAATTTTTTTATAATTAATGATAGTTTTCGCATTCTGGTCTCACGTTGGTTTTATGAGGTCACAATTTCGTTTGAGTGTGATATAGATTACAGCAATAGAATTTCTTAGGTTCCTTTTGAGTAGTACGAGTTAATATGTGAACTACTTCTCTAATGTAAGGAATTTTCTCCCTAAGACATTTTTTTAACATAAAGTGGCTTGCTGTGTAGTTGAGCACATGTCCAATTTTTTATAATTTTCTGATTAGGGGTCATGTCAGGCTACCCGTGAGAACGATCGCCTTCAATGTCTCATGGTGTTGATAATTTTAATGTTCCCTTGTGGAATTGAATTATAGCTCTGGGACCGTGCTATGTAGTTCGGCACTTATCTATTCTGACATCACAATGTTATCAGATGGGGTAATTTCCGCTAAAAATGCGAAATGTGGTAAGAAGTAATTTTTTTATAATGGTTCGGGGTCAATGCTGCACTTTGTATTTGCTGCTTCAGTAACTACTGATTTCAACCATTTTCCTATTATAATAACACATTATTATTATATTGGATGGAAGTGCGTACTATTATCTGGTGTTCTTCTACATTTTGGTCTCAGCCATCTAAAGTTCGCGCGCGAATATTGGGGTCTTTTAGTGCTGCGCGGTGTGTGTAACTGGTAGAGGAGCAAGGCCGGGGCCTTTTTGCCTGAAGAATTGATTGAACATGGCGCAGCTATTAACTCACAGGTTCTATTCTCATACATATTCTCAGAAAAATTGTTATCTATGTTCTCTATAACAGACTCTTTGATTTTCACAATTGATCACGCCAAAGTGGCTCAAGGGTCCACTGCTCTTTGAATTTTTATTCCGTCCTGGTGGACTGAGGCATTTGCTGTGTATGTAGACTTAGCAAGTCCCTGTGTATTACTTACAACGCGTACCCTAGTTTCTAAAATTAATGTTGTTGTATGCTTAACAGACGATTTGTTCTTCCACATTTTGATTACCCAAAGTGGCCACCTAAAGCAGCACGACAGGGGTTTACGTCTCGCTTTTTGAACTTGTCTCATTTTCATGGAGAGAGGGCATTTCTAATTGTCTGTGACATCGCTAGCGTTATTGTTCTTAACATTGGTGGTTAGCGAGTGATTCCAATTACGCTGTAATACTAAGATGTTTGTTTTCTATAACAGATCATTTAGTGTTTCTCTTTCACAAATGTGTCTTTAAATATGGAGTGGAGACTCGATGGGTGGTGTGGTGCTATTTGTCAGAGAACATCAGGAGATAGGTCAGGTACTACTCTACAAGTTAAATGAGAGCAGCATAGTGCCGAAAGGGATGAACTGTTTTTTGCAGATCTTTTAATCATTTGCTAATGCTTTATATACCTGTAGTTGTAAGGATCATATACCCATTTTTATGGTACATGAATTACAATTGACACGATAAATATTCACATGACATGCGTGGAGTGGGATTCAGAATCCATGCAGTTCTGTGTAACATATAGATAAGGTGTTTTCTTGCATTTAAAGTACTGTAAGAATAACATTTGAAGGTTGCGAACTTTGTATTTGGCGTTGTTCGTCTTATTTTATATATTAATCCAGACTTTGCTGCTAACATATTATGTACAAGGGTTGTTTCTCGGCTCGATCGGTACAGGATAAACTTGACACAGATGTCAGTGTTATTCACCCCCGAGAAACATGGTGGTTGTGGAAGCTCAGACAACACCCAAGAGACCACAAGAGTACAGCAAGACCATTTGACCTCCACAGTCACGCGTTAGAGGTTTTAATAAATTCAAAGATGTAGGATCAATAATGATTATGCCAAGTTATTGGGCACACTGGGTGTACACAGTAATCAGGAGCGTCTAACCACCAGTATTTCAATGTAGAAAGTTTCAATTGCGTCCAACAATCAGACGAGCAACCAGCGCGGCAAGATGCGACACGCTCCGCCTGTCTCTCTCACTCCTGAGTAGTGACTGTGTACGAGTGAGTGTACGTCCGGGGGAAGTTCTCTTCACTTCCGCTTCCGCCACTCTGTTCCTGCACGACTGTTTTCCTGTACTGCTGAGCGTCATACAGGGAGTTTTAGATCGTAGCGCGTCTGCATTAAGAGTTGTCGTGACCATCGACTGCCTGGGCTTAATTGACATCTACTGCTTCACAAGCGTTATATAAAGGTGCCCAGTTCCTGTATTCTCAAATGGCTGTACCTTTTAGGATCCACTATGACTTGACTTGGATCACCTAGTGACATCACTGAGCTAATGAGGGTCCATCTAACAATTGTCAAAAGGGGGTGGCAAACTTTAATATGTTCGTTACAGGTTGTATTGTTGCAGTAGATCACAACTTTTTCGGACAAGTGTTCAGGGGGCACATCTTTATATGGATGTGGGGGTCATGCAGGTCTTGGGCGATCTCCATTGCTGTGGCCATAGGATCATGTGGTAATAGTCATTGTCACCCTCTTTCGATCAGATCGTTGGAGATGTGTTTTAACGGTTGAAAATGCTAAATTGAGGTGGGTTGAAAGACGTTCCGCTTTTTACTGGTTATGCGAGCACTTTTTTTAAATGTGGGTGATGAGTCATGCAGGTTTTTGGGGATCATGCTGTGGACCCAGGGAACACAGAGTATTGAAAGGCTTCAAATGTCCTAGTGAAACTAAATAGTACGGTGGATGTTTGATATTTAAAGACTCCTATATTTCCCTTGTTTTTACATTGTGGGGCTGGGGCGGCTATGCGGTGGTCTTTGGGGATCATGTATCTAGTTGCGTTGGGCTCCCTAGGAAGCTTTGGCTAGGTTCGACGATATTGGGTACATTTGGTCCAGGTGTGGAGTTTGAGGGGTGTGTGAGAGCTAAAAAATGGTCTGGGGTTGGAACAGTTCTCCTTTCTGGCTGCCGGCATGTAGTATTGGCAGCTTTTTAAATGTTGAGGGGTCCAATGCAGGGGTCTTTGGGGGCTCGATTGCTTTGTGGCCCCTAGGACGATGGATATAGTATACAAGCACTTTATTTAAAATTTGTGTGTGGGTTAATGAGGGGCTAAAATTTGAATAGGTGGGTTTCTTGGGTGGTGCTCGATGTATGACGTGCGCTTGCAAGGGACAGGTATACGTCAATAGTCTCGTCTGGTCGGTAGGGTATGAGACTTAAGTAATGGGAGGGTTGGGTGAGGGTTATTGAAGGAGTGTCGGTGGCCTTCTGGTTTCGTTGCTCTATAGCCCGGTGTTGGGTGGATAATGCGTGGTTGGCCCTAGGACATGGAGATTGAGTAGGTGGATACACATACTGTGGGTTGAGACTGTCAGATTCCAGGCGTTTTCATACTACTAATATCGTTCCAGGTGATACTAGATGGGATGATAATGTGATGATTGGGGATTCAACAATTCTAGTAGTAGCGGCCCCTGCTAATGGGTAGCGCTTTTTAATTTTAGGAGGGCTTGTTGCATTGGTCTGATTAGGGTCTGGCTTTCTATGTGCTGCGTTACAAAGGCTGAGTCTGTAGGGGGTTTCCTTTAGTGATTCGTTTGTATAGCAGCCGTGATTCTTGTTTTTTTCTGCTGACAAGAACCAGTTTGTTTCCAGGTTTTATTCTATTATCTCCTTTTGTCAGTGCTATGACACGTGGTTTATGTTACTATTTACAGCAAGCTTCTACTGTCCTTTGTCCTTAGTTCTTTGCTATTTGGAGTTAATCTGGGTGTTGTTTTAATTGTTTGTAGGTGACGTTGTTGCATTGACCTTATTAAATCGGATGCTCATCGTATCTCGATACGAGACATACCCCTGTCAATATACAGCAGACGGATGTCGCTTATACGGCCGTCTAATTCGACACTCACCATCTGAGTGCTTTGTTATTCTAATTTGTCACAGTCTGGGTCGGTATCGAGACGTTATGTCTAGTTGTGGTCGAATATCGTTGAAAGAGGAAACATAAGGTCTAAGCGCTGTTAGTGTAGAGAATTTTGGTAACTAATGTTATCGATAGGTTTGCATGCTGGCGTAGGTAGAGGATAGCACATCGTGTTACATCATTGTTTGTATAGATTTTGCGCACAAGGTACTTTTTTGGTGTCCTCGTGGTTCTGGTTACTTTGGGGTGACTGACATTGTTGGTTGTAAGGTTGCTCATTGCCGGTGGCAAAAATTTGCTATGTACACCTCTTACAATGAGCTGACATGATTATTGTCTATTGAGCAGCAGATGTACGGCCGATTGAGTTGCTCGGTTGGCACACAGTGCAACTTGTGGAAATAATTATAGCAATATCTTGGTTAAAAGATACTAAGCTTAGTGGTGGTTGCCAGCTTCCAATTCCACCATACATCATAGGTTCCACCATCTGGTTTAAGTACCGTAGTAGGCTGAGTAGATAAGAGGTTCACCTCAACCAGTAACCAAAGTACCGCATGAATAACATCTGGTGCTTTCATAGGTGCTGCCGTTTATAACTTATAAACGTACTGGCTAGAAAATCCCCAGCAGTCAAGGCAGATGATTGTGCTCGGGGCGCTCATGTATGAAGAAAATGGTTTATTGTTCTAAGGACTTTCTTGTGTTGACCAATGAGCAACCAATAATGAGCTACACTTTCATTTTTATCTGAGAACGAGTAGTGGGAAAGTGAAAGGGCGAGTGCACGTTAAAAAAGGTGGTGGGAAGTCTTGTGCACGCTGGGGTGACAGGGTTTTTGGTTTCAGTACGCATATAAGGCCCTTTTAGCCCAGGGCGCGTGTGTGTGTGTGTGTTTGAGTAGTTTGACGTGACTAACGGCGCAGCCTAATGATTTCATGCAGCGCTCGAAAGAGTAGTGTTATATAATAGGCTGAGGAGTGGCGCTAACTTTAATTGAAAGACCGCGGCTCTTCCTGCAGGTAATTAAATTTTCATGGGGCTCGTCATTTTCTAGGTGATTGTCATTCGGGCAGACTATTTCTGGACTCGAAGGTCAAGACGCTCTGTGAGATTATGTCGTATACTTGTTCGCTCGCAGCTTGTAATGTGCTAGAAAGTTGCGTAGGCCAAAGCTATAAATCTATAGATTTTACTACGGTGTCCAGCACATCTCTCCCGGAGAAGATGCTGGTAGAATTAGACGAGTGCTCTGTGATTTTTTTCTGTATTTAATTCTTTTGCTGATACATTTGTTACTGAATTTAAAAATGAATCTCACATTTTATTTTTTTCATTATCTATATAATATATATAAACCCATAAATATTCTATCCTAACACAATCTAACTATAATATATAACTAAACTCAAATTAAAAAATCTACATTTAAAAACCATATAACAATATTACATACACCACAACTATACCCACAATCAACACAAAACCCATCTCCCACCCATACACCACAACAAAACCATTTACACTTCCCCCATAACACAAAAACCTCAACAATTCCCATAACCTTTTAAATAACACTAGACTTCCAATCTTATAATTAATCCACAAAAACACTCCACTCCCCAACTCCCCCACACAACACACCCCCCAACAAACCCACCATCTCAATCACACAATCCAAAACATAACACACTAAAAACTCAAAAAACATAACCAAAACAACACTCATCACACACTCATCCACACGCACAAACACAACCAACGACATATCCAACACAACCCACACAATAAACAACCCCACCAAAATAAACCAACACAACCCAATCTCACACCTCACAAAAAACCCTACAACTCTCCCTCCCACACAAACACTAGATATATATACTCCCACACCCCTACCACACCACCCCAAACACCAAAAACACCCTCAACCCCCATCCTCCACCCTCAACACACAAAAACCTCACCAACACAAGACTAAATAACAAATAAAATCCAACATACTCCAGTCACCTTGTATATACACCAAAAACCCACGCTCTATCCCCATATAAAAAGACACCACTCATTCACTAATCCATCCAAACTCCAACAACACTCTCACCCCCCACTCTACTCCTCCACCCCCCCCCCCCACCATAACCCTCACCCCCCCCACCCTCCTCTCACTCCATACTCATATTCGACACAACTATACCCCCCTATATTCCCCCCCCCGCTCCCCCACACACTCACGCATTCACCATATATCCACCCCCCCCCCCCCCCACAAAGATATATAGAGAGATATTTTCCAACCTATAACACTAAGATATAGCCCTAATACACACTTAAAACCTACTAGTATTGCAAAGATGTTGTATATCTATTGGTCCCCCCCCACCCCTGAGCCTGTGTCTCTCCAAGAGATAGAAGTTGACCCTATAGCAAATATTGTATTCAACGATAACATCAGCTTAATTTTCTAGAGATCACAACTAGAGAGATAAGCTATAGATGATTAATGTGCTCGCTGATCAACCACCTCACTAAACCATTCACCACCCCACTCGCACTATTTAGAGATATATTAGATCTGATGTGTCGATATATGCCCTCACACGACCCTCCCCCCCCCCCCCGCCCCCCCCCCCACCCCCCCGTCTCCCACCCCCCTCGCCTGACACGACAGCGCTACCTCGTCACCACTCTCGCCCCACCTCCTCCACAGTAGCGGCGATATCTGTAGAGAGCATGACTAAGCAAAATAGCCAGGATGCAGGTGAACTGCTGTATAGTTGGGACGTAGGGAGTGGGACGTGTGACTTCTCGGGTGACTGTTTCTAGTCAAGGACACACTGGGACACAAAGCAGTATAGGGAGCAGAAATAGGTTTTACAGGGTTGAATGGGAGTATGAGTTGAATTGTTCCTAATAAAGCCCAGGGTCTTGTGTCAGAGTAATTGCAAAAGCTTAATGAAGGACACAGGAGGCAAGCAGTAAATATACTATTATATGTGCAGGAAGACCATTAGCTAGAAATAACTATCAACCTTAATGGGGATTGGTATAGACACTTCCTTTTGTTCGGGCTGAGTTGTTCATACCTGCTCTCTCTGCTTGCTCTACTCTTGATATGCACAGGGGTGTTCTCAACCCCTCTATAGCTGGGTGACTTTCATCCCCCCTTTCAATTTTTCATGCTGGACTCTCTTGAGAAGTCCCCCCTCCTCCCTCACCTCCCCACCCCCCCCCCGCCAACCCCCCGACCCCTAGCCCCACCTCTGTAGTCCTCACATGTCAATCTCTGTGTCGCTCTCCACATATTAGTCTTTTTTTGGGTGCTAGATAATAGAGAGAGCATGCTTTACATCAGATCTCCCAGGGCTGAATTCCAATCTATGACTAGGCACCGCACTGGGTTCTCTTCTCCTCCATCACAGAGCTGTGGAGATGTTGGTACAGTTTGATAATCCAAGTTTCTTAGTTAGAAGGCATAGATCTCCATTCTATGCAGGGAGATGAGAGTTCGGCCAACGAGACAATTCACTCTGTGGCTTTTTTTGATTGTAGAATTCTGACCTGCAGTGTGTTTATAGCTGCAGTAGGTGTGCAGATGAGAAATTGCTACAGCTCTATAATCTGAAGTCGCATGTAGGGAGGCAGAGGATCGGAACACGAAATAGTGCTGTTTCCTGATTGATAGAAGACCCTGCTCGGCTGTTTATTCTGTTTCATTCGGGCTGTTGCTTGATGTGAAATGTGACTAAAGTTCCTCCTTATGACTCGTGAATGGGAATGTGGTCTAAGGAATGCAAGAATCCGTGAATCAGGCCGTTCAGGGGGAACGTATCAGAATGTACAGTGTGCTCTACAGCAAGTGAAATGACTAGGAGGAAGGGAATCCCGCGACCAGCAACTGGTATTCAGTGATACAGAAACGTAGAAGATTAGGAAAACTAGTGAATATCAAGACAGACTTTGTTAATGACAAAAGTAGAATCTAATTGCTAGAATGTGCTGGTTTTCATCGGACTACCCGGTTATATTATGATTGTACCATGATAATATAAATGTACAAACCATCCATGTGAACTGCACAGTCATGTAGAGGTACTAAAGCTTTGTGATTACTGAACAAAAGCAACTAATAACAATGTTCATAGACAATGGTTATGGTTGGTTGGTGAATGGTCATATCGGCTTGGTGTGTCTCCAATTCATCTGGTCCACCCTGATTTAGTTTCATTTGTGCACAACAGTTCTGGCCTGTTTCACAATCCGTGGAGATACTCTTTTCTTCTCCACTGCTTTAGACATCTACCTCAGAGGCAGCATGTTACAGTTAATGGTTTAGCGGGCAAGCATTGTCAGTAGCTGCTACTGCTGTTAATAACTTCGCCATGACATTTGGGGCTACGACTGTAGCACCAATATATGAAACAAGAGGGCCTATGAATGCCAGATCTAATTATCCCCTTGTTTTCATTGAATTTGGGGTGTCTCGGTACATACCTTACTACCCAATGGGGGATTTCCTTTAGAACCTTCACGAATGGGGAACCTTTTCTACATATTTCAGACCCAATGTTGGCAATCTACCCAACTTGTAGGGGTCTGTTCTACTTAATCATTACTACACACCAAATTTTGGGGGGTTACCTGGCGTTAACTGGCGTCTTCAACTACATAATATAGTGTGATGCCTGTCCCTTATTTGAGGGTATATTAACATAGCTACATGGATTGGTGATACCTTCCTACTCTTATTGTGATTTAGTCTCTAACCTTAAGTGTGTCTCCAGTGTGTACCTTGACAGAAGAAGCTGTAAGTAATAGAACAACATCTTTTTGGCAATACTGATAGTAGAGCTGTATTTTGGTTTATAGTCTTACTGTGTAGGGTACACACCAATGGGGCATTTGACTAACCATTTGTCACTGTGGAGTATTGGGAGGCTGTATAATGGTTCGGGGATAGTTAGGGTAGATTGCTATTAAAAAGTGTTGAGCCTAGATGTTTTTTGAGGCAAATTCTGCTATAGACAAGTTGTGCTGGTGAAAGAGATACGTCCGCAAAATTGGTTGGGTTTAGGTGGCGTTGCGGAAGATAGACATAACATATACACCTAGTGCGTTCATGGGACTATAACCTTTTCCAGCTTTTAAGTCGAACGCTTAGAATTGGTGTCTGCATAGTGCCGGTGTACAATCTGGTATTTATAACTATATGGTCAATGTATGAGTATAGCAAGGCTAATATTGGATGTTGTTCTGTAGTGGGCTGTTTATAATTTAGTGAAACACAGGTCTTGGTTGGTATAAGCTCACGTTTATGATGGTGACTGCATGTGGTTTATTTATCTGTTGGAGATAGTGGCATCCTCTGGACCACCGCATGCGACTGGCCATATAGCACGCCATGGGATGTGGATTCCAAGTATGGTCCCGGTTTTCACCAGAGCCACATCCGCACCTAGAAGAGGGAGGACTTGCTGCTGCGGGAGTGTCTTTCCAGGTGCTACCCATGTCGTACTTGATTAGTGGAGGCAAGCCCAGAGGCTGGTTGTGCTACGCTGGTACAAAATTGTCAGGCTCGGGACTCGTAGTTAGTGGGGACAGGAAGAAGGTCAGGGACAGGCGGCTCTGGATCGTGATGGGGAACACCAGTCAGAAGGTCTGGCATGCAGGCAAGATTATAGTGGAGAACCTTCGAGCAACGGAAGACTAAATGGTTACGGTACCACGGTAATCAGAAACAACGACTCTCAGGAACGCTTCCTTTCTCGAGTTAGGCTAAATGGACATCTCTATAGGGGGTAAGCCAGTGCGCTTTGCTGGGAGGGACTGGAGCTGCCAGCAACTCTGAAAGCGCTTGGGGACCACGGGTTGTGTTAAGTATAGGCGAGGTTTGGTCACAGCGGGCGGGCGGGGCCTCGAGTAGGACGCAATGCCGCCGACATTGCAGGCCAGCGGTTTTTGGGCTCGTGCGGCAGGGGAACCGCTACGGTGGGGGTGTGCCTTGACGATCTCGGGACCGGGGGGGCTCGCAGGTTCCAGATTGGTGGTTGACATTTATTAATTTGTGCTCCCCTGGGGTATACTCTTTGTGCTGTCAATTCGTGGGGGTGAGATATTAACCTTCGGAAGTATTACTGCCTTAGTCCACTGCTGTAGTAGTATACAACGCATAGATGATGTGAGATCTTATGTTGGTTCCGATTAAACATGTTGGCTTGAGATTTGTTTCAGCTAGACGCGCTCTGTGTCGCTCGCGTAATTATTCGCGTAACGTTGTCACTATACGCTCATAATCATATTTAAGAAGCGTATTTTTCAACCATTTCTCTCTAGTGTTTGACAATCACATCCAGTGTGTTAGAATGTGTGTGTGTGCCGCGCTGTGTGTGTCTCCAAACCCTATGTGGGTGGGACCTTTATAGCAGTAGAATTGACACTCAGATTCTATCTCTCGCTGATATCCGTAGCTATTTGATGTTATACTCGACAACAAGAGTGTATGAGACTTTATATGAAAGTATATTACCTAGGGCTGCCAGGTGATCATTAAAGAGTATGTTTCCTCTAGCGTAGAGATGAGAGGACTAACTCATTTTCACAAAATCCATACTTACTCGATCTGGTCTAATGATTCCTCTGACTAGCGAGGTGATGGTACTTCACGTGGTGATTGATGGCACATACTCCGATATAGACGTCGTACAATGAGGAGATAAGGGGTGATGAGGCTCGTATTGGAGAGGTAGGAGAGATGGATATGAGAATGGTCAGTAATCCTAGAGAAAATTGTGTTCCTCTATGAGGAGATAAAGATCTTCAGTTATCATCCTGTGTACTCAAAGAAACATCAAAAAAGCAATGTATTTAGAAAAAAGTCTTTTCAATTATCTGTCCTGACATACTAAAAAGTCTTATCATGATGGTGAGAGAAGAAAATGCGCATTTAAGATACGCATAAATTTATTTGTATATCTTTATATATATAGAAAAAATGTATTAATGGGGAAGAATAAGGGTTGATACATCTTTATGGACTAGCCTCAGTACTCGTAATGTATCTGTAGTTTTGCTCACACTGGTCTGTGTATGGAGAAAACTGGGCTACGTTCGCCCTTCTAGTCTTCTGGAGGGGTCCTGGGTGTGTTCACATGGTGGTTTATGAGCAATGATTTTGGCATGAATCCGCTTGCATATATCTCTTGGAAATTTGTGTAACGATTCCACGATTCTATTAATAAGTTAAAGGGAATACCACACTGTAATTTATAACCGCCTTATTATATCACTCCAAATGTCAAAAACATAAAAATCAGTCATGAAAAAAAGTGGGGGAAAAAATAATTTTATGTTACACCAAAATATACCATGGAAACTACCAGCTTCACCACCCCAAAAAATTAGCTCTACCAAGGTCTCAGTTTGTTGGAAAATAAAAAGATACTCGGGGGTCATCTTCTTCCTCCCTCCCCACCTTAGTTTTTTTTAGTCGTGGTATTGAGAGAGAGAGATAGAGTCGGCTCAGTGTATCGCTCAGTGATATGTGTGTCGATAGAGGAGACTATTCTTCTCACCCTCTTATTTTGTATTTTGTATCTCGTGTCTCTATACTAGAGACGATATTGGTATTAGAGAGGTTTGGGGATTCGGATTTTTTGGGGGGGTGGGGTGAGCTGTGTTTTCATTCGGTAGTATTTTGGGTTGTTGACATTAGTAATTTTGTTACCCTCCAAATTTTTTTCATGATCTTTTTATGTTTGCAAAATTTGGGATTAATCGATAAGGTTATTAAATTACACGTGTGATTCCACTTTTACTGAAAGTGAATATGAATGTGGAATGTACATCTCAAAGACATATTTCCAAGATGTATTGCAGCGGATTGCATGCCAAATATCATGGCGCGCTCATATGACCACCATGTGAAAACACCAGGACGCTGGGACTAGAAGAGCGAACTATGCCCAGCTTTTCTTCCAGAGACACGTGCTCAAAACATACACGTTCATTACTAGTAATAGGGATTTCAGTAAGGATGTATCACGCTCGGTGTCCCCCATTAATAGCATTTTATATCTAATTAAAGATATACAACAAATAAATTTATGTTTTAAAGGGATTTTCTCACCGACATCATCGATTCAGCTTTTTAGTATGTAAGGACCGATAATTGAAGACTTTTTCTAAAATACATTGCTTTGTTGATGTTTCTCTTTTTTTTTTATATCGTCAGGAGATAATGAAGATTTAATATCTCCTCTTAGAGACCTAAAAGTTTCTCAGGTTACGGTCATCTCTATCTTCCCACATCTCCTGCTTTCCATTATCTCTCATTTGCTTTTAGTTGCCATCAATCTCACCACGGTGAGTACACCTCTCCTGGCAGAGTCTTAGCTTGAGTTAATGGATTCTGAAGTTTTTATTTAGCCAATGAACAATCACTTTGAGAGCCCTGCAGCACTAGGTAATATACTTAGATAAATATCTTACACTGTGTCTGTCCTAAGGTTGATACAGTCAATAGGCTAGGAACAGCGCAGAGAGTTGACTTGTGTCAATTAATGCCATATGAGACACCCACACAGCCTGAGCAGCATGTGTCATCTTAAAGATGCTGTTGATTGTGATACTGATTGGATGAAAAAATTTACCTTTAAATATGATTCTTCTAAATTATAATCTTACAGTTATCAAAAACATATGCCCTCTGTTTAAAGGAAATAAACATAGTAATCATATTGGTTGATACTGGCTATGGGCAGTATACCAAGGTTAATTTTACATATAGCAAAAGTATAAAAGGGACACAATATAATAAAATGTTCACAGGTGGACCTGCGAGCACCGTCCGGGTCGCTGGCTCACACCCGTGGTCATCGCACGGGATGCGAGCTCTCGCTGCCTGCTTGTCGGGCAGCGAGCCAGCTCGCCACGGCCCGCCGGGTCCCTGCCTACTTCCCCCCAGGGCACGCGCTCTTGCTGCAGCTCACAGTACTCCCAGCACACGCGCCCCCCCTTAGTGTAAATTTAGTCTACTGAGATTGCGTTCATGAAAGGGTCTTTTCTATTGATTAACGTGTACGTACTCTCATTTTTGCTCTTCCGTGCTCGATCCACGTATCTTGCCGCAGTGCCTCTGACCTTACTGAATGTCCACACATCTAGCGATACAGGAGCCGCCTTGTCTCTGACCTTCTGACGTGGTCCCCAGAACTAGAGCCCGGCCTGCGACTTTTGTACCACGTCTACACCTCGGCGCGCCTCACAAGCCAATTACGTCAGGGGAGAGCGGTATGCTACATGGAGCTCCCGCAGCTAGCATCAAAGTCCTTCCCTCTTTGACGGTGGGCTTCTTGCTGTGAAAACGGGACTACTTTAGTTTGACCACTCCCTGGAGTGGCTTTTAGGCCATGCGCTTGACGGTGGTCCAGAGGATTTTCCACATATCTCCAACACCGTGAGTAATATAAGACTCCACATCCTGTCACCTTACATAAAGTGGCTTTAAACCACCATACTGTCTCACACACAATATATAACCATAACCCACTATAGAACCAAAAAGTACCACCATACATTGTACATATAGTGATATATACCAGTTGTCGATCAAAAGGCACTCGATAGTATGTTTAAGTTGAGATTATAGGAGTTAGTATTCAATGACCATCAGAGGTTTTATGTTTTTTCTACATCGCCTCCTAATACCACCACATGTGTCTTCCTTAACAAGGCACAACCTTGCTATCTGACTGTAATTTGCCTCGCAGAAATGTACATCTAGGCTCCTCACTTTTTAGCATGTCTGCCTTTCTATATCGCCCCCGATTTATTACGAGACTGCCCATGCCACAGTGTCCTATCGAAGATGGTAGTAATGCCCCATTGGTGTACCAGCACAGTAATACTTACCATAAATAGGCTCAATCTGTTTGTATTCAAGTTTTTATGTCTGTTTCTGGTCAAGGACACACTGGGACACACTAGGTAGAGTATTCTCCGCAATATAGCGTAGGAAGGTATCCCACATGTAGCAGATATTAACTCTCACAATTAGACGGCAGATCATTTATAGGTAGGTAGACAGCCAGTTAGGAGGTAACCCCCCAACCAAATTAGTGAGAAGGATAAGTAGACAGACCCCTGCTATTGGGTAGTTTGCCACACTTGGGTGAATATGGTTCATAGGTTCCACCATTCTGAGTTAGGGGAATCCCCCAGTTGGGTTGGTAGGGTTGTAACCCCAAAATTATGAAACAAGGGGTTAGTAGATGCTGGCATCAGAGGGCCTCTTGTTTTCAATATTTGGCTAGGCCCAGTTCTGGCAGTATAAGCCTGTACTGATACTGACATATGGCCCTAAACCATTACTGTAAACAGGCTGCTCTGAGGGTAGATCTAAAGCAGTGAGAAGAAAAAGGTGTATCTCACGGATTGTGAAACCACGGACACAAGCGAAACTGCTGTGCAAAATGATATATTGGTGGACCCAGGATGAATTGGAGATCAACTAAAACGAAGCAGGTTGCCCAATTCACAACCTCAACCATGCCATGTTTGACTGTTATTGTTGCTTTTCAGTAATCACTATAAGACTTTAGTACCTCTAAGTGACTTGTGTTAAATGGGTTGTATATTTTTTTAAAATGGTCTTCAAAATAAGGGGGCCCGTGAAACAAGCAATTTGCAATTTGATTATTAGCAAAGCTGTTTGTTTCAAGTTTTTTTTTCGTTTCTGTTTACAGTATCCTCGGGGTCGGATCCCTCCTCTTGCATTTCATAGTGAGAGCTCATTTACATTCTTTCGGGCCCCCGACGGCCGTATTCACGGAGCTTGCATTCCTGCCTTTCACTCAAAGCAAGGGGACTGGCACTTTTCCTCGGGGCACACCCAAAAGAAAAGAATAACACCGCGGGGCTTCTACAATCGGGAAAACAGCACTTTTTTGTGTCGATCCCTGCCTCTCTGACTCGATTTAGGAGCTGTAGCAATTTTCTCTGACCCTAGCGAACACCTGCGCAGATTCTAAACAGAAAAAACACAGTTGTGTCTCGGTGCCTAACTCTCCTGCATAAAATGGAGATTGTCCGTTCATAGAAAGCTGGATTAATTTTAAACAAATCTCCAGCGGGGAAGGGAAGAGACCATCCCTAGTCAGATTGAATGCAGCGGGGGTGTGTATGGGGCCTTAAAAAAAAAAGAAAATGGGAGAGAAACATACAGGGGACCCCGAGGGGGGGGGGGGGAGTTCAGGGGCCAGCGACAGTGAAGGGGGGGTGTGTCACCAGCTAGGAGGGGTGGAAAACCCCTGCATTTTAAAAAGGGTTTAGAAATGGAGCAGTATGAATCAGCCGAAAATAAGGAAGCGATACATCCCCTTTAGTTTTAAGTTTTTCCTTGTCTCCTGCCTTAATTTTTTGCCCCTGTTCCTAGTAGGGCAATTACCACAAGACCCGGGGTTTATTAAAAATTCTCTCTCTCCCCATTCTAAAATGTCCTGTACTCCATAGCTGTCCCAGTGTGTCCTTGACAGAAAAAGTCACCCATACGTCTTCCTCCCAACTATACAGCAGTTTACTCCTGCATTTTGTTTCTGTTTTTTCCCCTACAGAAGCTGGTTTGGACTTGATAATGGACAGAAGTGCCTCTTAATTTCTGTTGGCAGACCATGGGGTCTTGTGTATGATTTATCTGCCAAATGGAATGGTCACACAATATTTTCTAGCAAGAGAACTCTTTCCTATGTGTCAAAGTAAAACTATACTTCTTCTAGTTACTGAGTACATAAAAATTATTATATATTTTGCATATTATGACCTGGTTGGACACTGAAGAGTTGTATGTAATTATTGAATTGCAGCTTCACATTAAAAACAATAGGAAAAAAAATCATGTCCACTTAAGGAAACTCCATTCAAATAATTCTATATGTAAAGGTATATATCCCTATCCATACTGAGCCCTAATATTAGTGATGGGACGATGGTGTAGTAAAAATGTTAATCTAAGGCTGTTTTATGGTTGCTATAGTACTTATTAAGCCCCAAAACATTAGGAACCTTGTGGTTCATTTAGTCCTGGGCCATGGTGGTGGCAAGTATGGGTTGTTGGACCATGCATGTGAGGTATCACTACCCTTATTATTGTATTATTGAAGGAAAAGTGTATAATCAGAAAGAAAAAGCTCTAATTATTTGTAGGAACTACTTAAATTTCTATCCTTATTGTCTAATGGTTCTGTCCTGATATGTTTAACCAAACTCTCTTCCTGACCTTATAACAGCCCCTCGTAAAACAGTTCCCCATTCATAAAGATGGATAACATTGTTCCTTTACCATGTTTCAAATAATATTTGCAGTGGTGTTTTATTTGAAAGATTATAATCCAGAGATGTTTACATTAATGAAGTTGATACATACACAGAGGTAAGTCATGAGTAAAGCCCATGACTAGATGAATAGCCAAATCTAAACTAGACTCTCTAATTAGACGCATTTTTTGAACAGGGCTGCGCCAGTATATTGGTGTTATTTTCAGCCCGATATCGACCGCAGGCCCTCGTTCGCTAAATTTTTTAAAGGCTGTACCCATTATCAGGCGCATTAAATACCGCACAGCAAATTTGTAATGGCCAGATTTCGGGGGTGTGCTTGGACCGTAGTAAAAATCTATAGAATTTTGCTTTGCTACGGCATTTTCTGGCTCATTACAGCTGGAACAGGTATACGACTTTCAAAGTGGTTTACTGAGCCAGAAATGTCGGCCCGAGCACTAGAATGCGCCTGATATATGACATGCAGGAGAGCGGGTTATAAATGAGGGCATTCTAGGGCCTATTATTTTTGCTTGATAATTTGGTGTGTCAACGGTCCAAATTTCATAATGACCGCCATAAGTGCCTTATGTATGAAAACTGGTCACAGTTAAAGGTCTTCCCCTTAGGTTCCCCTTTAATTCCTATAGGCTCAGAAAATATGAAAAGGGGAGCTTCAAATTGGTTGCTATGGGCACAAAGAAAGTCTTAGACGTAAAACAGTTTTCATTACATGTGGCCCGAAGCCAATCATTTCTGCTGGATTTAGCCATACTGTTATTTAAGAAACTAGAACCCAGTGTATTCACTGGTACTCTCGGAGAGCCATATTCAACCCTGGAGAAAGCTCTGAACTTTTCACCCTTATACTAAGATGGTGGGAACTGAGTTAGGGTGCTAGGGAAGGGTCCGTGCGGCTGTGTGAACCACCCTTCTAGTATTTTTACTGTATGTATTCAGGTTGCATGTGCTTCAGGGCCGTTCCTAGGCTAAATTGCCTCAGGGGAGAGGTGAAGAAATTTTGCCCCCCCTCCCCTACCCGCCCATAAACATATGCACCACAATGCATCACATAACCAAAGCCAAAATATGCAAAATCTTTAAACAATGATTCTCCGTTAAAACAACAACATATTCATAAACATGCAACCCTCAACAGAAACTACCAAAAACAAAAAACCCCCCCACTCCCCAAAAAAAAAACCAAACCCCCCCCCCCCACACCCCCCCCCCCCCCCTCCCCCCCCCCCAAACAAAAACCCCCCCCCCCCCCACCCCCCCCCCAAAAAACCCCCCAAAAAAAAAAACCCCCCCCCCCAAGCCCCCCCCCCCCAAAAAAAAAAAAAAAACCCACCCCCCCCCCCCCCCACCCCCCCCCCCAAACCCCCCCCCCCCCCCCCCCCCCCCCCCAAACCCCCCCCCCCACCCCCCCAAAAAAAAAAAAAAACCCCCCACACCCCAAAACCCCCCCCCCCAAAAACACCCCCCCCCCCCCCCCCCCCCCCAAAAAAAAACACCCCCCCCCCCCCCCAAACCACCCCACCCCCCCCCCCCCCCCCCCACAAAAACCCCCCACAACCCCCCCACCAAACCCCCCCCCCCCCCCCCCCCCCCCCCCCCCCCCCCCCCCACCCCCCACCCCCCCCCCCCCCCCCCCCCCCCCCCCCCCCCCCCCCCCCCCCCCCCCCCCCCCCCCCCCCCCCCACCCCAAAAAAAAATAATAAAAAATAACCACCCCCAAATTTTTATTCCCCCCACCCCAACCCCAAAAAAACCCAACACACAACAAAACACACAAAAAATAACCCCAAAAAAAAAAATACCAATGTCCTACTAAGACCAGTATCACCCAGCCACATAGTGGACCGAAATACGTGACACCATGACCACGTATCACCAAATAGTGACTGAATAATACAACACCATGAATATTTCATAACCACTAGTGTTGAGCTGATTGCATTGTGGTTGTCGATAGTCAGGCCGCTATCGATAAGGTTTTTCGATAGTGGACTCGATTATGAGCGTTTACCATTAAAGTCTATGGGAGAGCAACAAACACCTTCATTTTTACACCAAAAACAGGATGGAGAAGCTGGAAATTAACATCACAACAGTCAAATGGATAGTGCTACATATTAGGCAACACCATTAGGTTTTAAGTCACAGAAAAAAAGTCACAGAAGCATTCACCTCATCCCTGTATCTGTACCACTGCCTGAACATTAAACTGCATCACCAACAATAAAATGCGCCAGAAGGCAGTATGATTTGAACCATCATTTACTTGAACTGGACAATGAAATATACCCTGTCCTGGAATCGCAGCATGAGCACCCACACCTGCTGGCACCCCCAGATTTAAAATGTGCGCAAAAAGGTGTCTTTCAACCTCCATTTTAGTTGAACTGGACCACTATCTATATTGTCCTGTACCGCAGAATGGACCATTAACCTGTCGGTCCCCCACAGTTAAAAGTGCCGGAAAAAGGAGTCTTTCAACCACCATTTAGATTCAATGGACATTGAATATACCTGTCCTGGGCCACAGCATGAGCCCCAAACCTGCATGACCCCCACATTTTTAAAAAGTGCCGGAGAAGGAGACTTTCAACCACCAATTTTAGTTTCACTGCACATTGACTCATACTGTCTGGGCCACAGCATGATGCCCCAACCTGCATGACCCCCACATTTAAAAAGTGCTGAAAAGGAGTCTTTCAACCACAATTTTAGTTTCACTGGACATTGGACTATACCTGTCCTGGGCCACAGCATGAGAACAAAACTGCATGACCCCTCCACATTTAAAAAGTGCCGGAGAAAGGAGACTTTCAAACCACCTTTTTGTTTCATGGAACATTGACTTTACCTGTCCTGGGCCACAGAATGAGCCCAAACCTGCATGACCCCACATTTAAAAAGTGCCGGAAAAAGGAGTCTTTCAACCACCATTTTAGTTTCACTGGACATTGGACTATACCTGTCTGAGGCCCGCATGAGCCCAAACCTGCAGAACCCACATTTAAAAAGTGTGGAAAAAGGAGTCTTCTCCACCACATTTTAGTTTCACTGGACATTCGACTATTACCTGTCTGGGCCCACAGCATGAGCCCAAACTGCATGACCCCCACATTTAAAAAGTGCTGGACAAAAAGGAGTCTTTCAACACCATTTTAGTTTCACTGGGACATTGGGGACTATACCTGTCTGGGCCACAGCATGACATAGGGCCGGAGTTACAGTGGGTGCGGTGAAAAGCCCAGGCTGGGTCCGTCATCTATTTACACAGCAGATTAAAATGCCCCTGATGAGCGCAGCAACGAAAACTGTCGTGGACTGAAGCAGAGTGCGGAAGCGGAGTGTGTGAACTCCAGCCCTACTCTGTACCCAGTCAATACCTGGGTAGCGTTGCCCCTCCGTATGGAGTGTGGACCATTAGAGCTTTCACTTGGAAATACTGGTGGTTAACGCTCCTGTTACACCCAGGTCCCTTTATCTTGGCATTCTTTTTCTCTTTTTTACTAAACGTGCGGGAAAAAAAAGGTCTCGTACTTTGTTCCCCTGCCCGGGTGCTCCAAACCCCATTTTTCTCTGAAAAACCCTACATCTGGCAAGTTTTGTCCCTCCCTTGTACAATTAAAGGGGAAATTTTTTTTAACAGCTATTTTGAAACTTTGAAAGTTTTTTATTCTTTAAATTTTCTAGAAAACACTTTTTTAAAATAGGATGGAATCCCCCTTTGTCTTTGTTTCTCTTTTTTTCATTGTATTAAATGGGTTGTCTCAAAAAACAGGGTTTGTTTAGCTATGTTTAAAAACTTGCAAAAAAAAAGTCATTTTGAAAAATTTTTGTGTCCATTAACAGTGCCCAAACCCTATTCCGTTTCTGAAAAGGCCCCCCATCACCCTTGAGCCACTTTTGGGAAATTTGTAAAGAACAAATGTTGTTAGAAAAACATTTTTAGAATGGGACCTGTAGTATGTGCATGCCAGCAAAAGGCCCCCAAAAATTCAAAGAAATACCCTTGACCCATTTTTGGTAATTGGGGAAAAACCCAAATTTCTGTTAAAAAACAAAAATTTTTTAGAATAGGATTTGTATTATAGTGCATGTCACAGCAAAATCCCCCAAAAAAATTCAAAGAATGACCTTTGAACCACTTTGGTCAATTGTGAAAAACCAAATGTCGTTTAAAAAACAACTTTTTTTTTATAATAGGATCTGAATTTAATTTTGCGGGTTTTTAAAAGCAGCATGACCCAAAAAATTAAAAAAATTTCCTTCTCAGCCACTTTTAAAAAATTGTGGGGGAAAAATCCCCTTAGAACCCAAAATTTCTATTTCCAAAAGGGACCAAAAATTATCTGTATCAACGGGCAAAAAAGACCCCAAAAAATTAAAAATTACTTCCACCCCACTAATTAAAAAATTTGTGAGGGAGAAATCCCACTTAGAAGCCCACATTTTTTTCCCAAAGGACCATGATTTTTTGGGCTGTATCTCACAGCAACATGACCCCCAAAACCTTTGGGACAATGCGAAAACTTCTTAAGAAAAAGGGGAGTAAATGGAATCGGTTTTGTCATAAAACCCTTTGCTGTCTTTTACAGTCCCCTTTCCAGCAAAACCATAAAAATTTGAACTTTTGGGGAAAAAGAGAAAAAAAATTGCAGTAAGAAATGATCTTTTTAAAAAAAAAGTTTTAAAGGGAAGGACCTTTCCCTTTGAAAAGGAATGTAAAGGGCCCCGGGGCCCAAAAAAACGGTGGACCTCGGCAATTGGGGCCACAACATCATCAGAGATCCATCCTGTTTTTCATCTTGATGAAAGAAAAACCGATCCACATTATCTTTTGGAAGCCGGTTTGCTTTTGGGTTTTGTAATGACCCCTCCAAGCTGTGCTAAAGGCCCCGTCAGATATGACGCGGGCCCTGCTGGAAAAGGACAACCCCTCAAAGGCGTGACGGGGCCAGCTCGGGCCATTCGTCCTTTTTGGATCCCCAGAAGCTTTTGGGCCCGGGAAAAAAACCCAAAACTCGGTGTTGAGACGCAGATAGTCTTTCCCACCATGATCTTAAGCTGATCTTTTTGGGTGTTGGATGTGTGCCCTCCCATTGCTTTGCTTTGGTGAGGTGGGAAAAAACAAAGATTCCCAGAGGTCACCCATTAGGTTTTTCCTGCCACCTTCCCCTCCCCTCCCGGGCCCCCCTACGCCTACTTGGCCCTTCTATGCTGTCACTCGCTGATGTTGTTCCACCGTGACATTTGGGGAACGTGAACCCGACTGCAACAGATGTCTCCAGTTGATAAATTCAGCAAGGTTCCTTTTCCCTGCATTTTCTCTCTATTTGGGTGGGGGGAAGGAAAGGGTGCTGATTTTTTTTTGTCCCCGGGGATCCAGGAGGGGGGCCCAAACCCAGAAACTTTTTGGTTTTTTTTGATGGCCTTAATGCGAGGATCAGGTTGAAGGAAATGGGGGCACCCAAAGCACTATGGAGAGATGGACCCTTTTTTTTCCCAAGCCTCTGGGCCCCCGAGGGGCACTAGCAAACGGATCTTCCCTCTTCCTCCTCCCCCAAAAAAGTCGCCCCAAACCCCTTTTTCCCAAAGGCGGGGGAGGGCCCGGTAAAAGGGTGTCAGGAAAACCCCTCCTCCTCCTCCCCCCTCCTCCCCCGCGGGCCTCCGGCACGCTTCAACACCCCGGCTTGCCTGAGAAAATGAAACCCTGAGAGTTTGATGCCCACCTTAAACTAGTTTCTGGCCCCCAAAACCACTGCCTAAGAAACCGATAAAATTTGGGTGAACTGTCGGCCTTGTGGTTTGACGGAGAGAAAGGCTCCGTGCCCGGGCACCCGGGTGTCCGTCCCTCCTCCATCGCTGGCGGGACCGTTGTTTAAAGTGCCCCAACGATCTTTCCCAAGAACTAAATCACCAAAATTTTGTCATGCTGAAAAGGGGGAAATTGTCCGCACTAAACCTTTTGGGGGCTTCTTCAAAACTGGAAAGGGATGGTCCCGACTTTTTTTTCCCCCGGGCCTCCACTCTCGGGGGGTTCAACACCCCGAGGCTGTCCCCGCTGCTTTTTCAGGCCATGTGTCCCTTCGTACTGCAAAATGGCATTGGCTGCTTGGCACAACGCTGGAGAAATTTTGGAGGGGGGGAATTCCAGCGTGTTGCCACGCCCAAAAATGAGACGGTTGCCCGGGGGGGCCGACCGACGCTGCAAACCGCAGCCAGGGGGGAAAGTAGCGGGGTTTGCGAAGGGCGGAATTTTCGAACTCAACCTAGCCTTCTTCAAGGCAGTCCAACCCGGGGGTAGTCTTTAGAAAATTTCTGGACGAAAAGGGTTTCCCTGACATGTGCCGGGGAAAGGGGAAAGGCCCCAGCCTACCGCCCTTAAGGGGGGCCCAGCGTTTTCCCGCCCGTTATCGCACACCCCTTTGCCTGGCCCCAAGGTTCTTTCCCCCAGCCGGCCCCGGCCCCCCTGTTGCTTAAGCCGCCAAAGCCCGGGACCTGTGTGTGGACGGTCCCCCAAAGGGGCAGTTTAATTTTCCCAACCGGCCTGGTGTCTCTGGGCAGTGTTTCCACCAGAGGCCCTTTGGGGAAAAGACCCCGAAACCACCCCTGGGGTTTGAAGACCCTGCGCCGACCGAGAGCCACCGTCACTGCCCAAAGACACCCCCCAGCTCACCCAGTGAGCTGCCCACAGAGATTAGCGGCCTTGGCCGTCTTACTAGTCCATGTGTCAGAGGCCCAGTTTGATTTGTTCCGGACACGGGAAGCGGGACAACGCGCTTGAAATTTTAGATGAAAACGGGCGGCCAGGGCAGGGACGGCTTTTCGGGAAAAGAAAATCCCCTGCTCGGCATTTTGGTTTTTGGGGGCAGGCGGGGGCCATGCCCGTGGCGGAACCCATCTGGGGCCCACCAGAGGGAAAAGGAAAACATTTCCAAGGCCAAAAGGGGGGGCAAGCCGTTTTAAAGGCTTTTGCTTTGGAGGGTTTTGGGGTTTTTAAAAGGGTTTTTCCCTTCTTTTCCCCAAACCCGGGAAGACGGGAAGGCGGCTGCTGACACCGCTGTACGGCGTGGGGGCCCGCAAACGGGGAAGGAGAAGGGGTGGGATGGGTCTCTGGTGGGCGGTGGAAACTCGGGCGACGGGGGAGGCTAAAAGCGGGGTTGACCCCTGATCATGACTCTGAGAGACAGGGGCAGCTGGGGAAAACCTTGGTGGTGGGGAGGAGGGGGAGGCGGGGGACAGAGGGTTTGCCCAAGTGGTTGGAGGCCCGGGTGGGTCGGCCCTTTTTTGGGCCCAAAGGGTGTTCCCCCCTTTTAAAACTAAATGCATTCGTGCATGTGACTAGACATTGTTGGTGGTGGTTAACCATTTAAGGGTTTTTGCCTCTATTATGCTTTTAACGGAAAAAGGCGGCATATGACATCGCTGGGTAAAATCAGAGGCTTGCTCAAAAAAGGCCCCAGGCTTGAGAGGTCCGGGACCTTTTTTGACGGCGAAAAGCGAGGAGGGGGGTTTGCGTGCCCGGGGGGGGCCGGCGGAATCATATCAGCGGATTTCCCTGGGGACCCCCCCTCCCCCCTTTTTTGTGGGGGACCCGTTTGACCCCTACCCCATCGTCTTCCTCCCCCCGCCCCTTGAAAAAGCGCCCCCGCAAGAAAATTTCCCTGGGGAAAAAGGGGCCCCAGGATGGACCCGCAATGTGTCATAAATCTTAAACTTTCAACACAGGTGACTTGGTCGTCCTGACTTTCTGCATCCAGAACTGGGGGTACAAGCAAGGGGCACCGCAAGGCGGGGCCGCCCGCCCTGATTTTTGCCGTTTGGGACCGGCTTCCTTCACCCCCTTTAAAAGGAACATTTAATTTGGGCGTCGGGAGCAACTAAATCATCCTCTGATCTTTTAACATCCCTTTCCCTGCCCCAAACCCCCGCTTTTTGGGTATCAAAGGGGCCCCTTCAGAAAAAGGAAATTTTTCCCAAAAGTGGTGGGTACCCAGTTGACTTTTGGGGGGGGCTGCTTCATTTTTGGGGGGATGCTAAAGGATGCGAGGGAGGGACATTTGTGGCGTGACTGGGGGGGACGAGGAGGTAAGACTGCTAGATGCGGGTTGAAATTAACCACTAAAAGGGACAGATTTGACGACAAAGTTCGTTACTTAGTTTCACACCCCCTGACCCACGGCAGGCCGAGGGTCCTGAAAACTGACGATCCCCCGGGCCCATACGTGTTGTCGCCAGCCCCTGGAAGGAGACCCTTTTCTCGTACCTCTAAACCCCCATGTGCTACCCCCCCTCTTTGCTCGCTTACCCCCTGCATTTTTTGCTCCAAGTCCAGAAAAATAAAAATTTGAGAAGGAAAGGAAAAATTTTTTTTAAAAATCTCTTTTTTAAAAGGGCGGCAAATCCCCCAGCTATTTTCAAATCCCTCTAATCAAAACAAAATTTGCTGGATTAAAAATTTTAAATGCAAGGGTTTTATCAAAAAAATCTGGGGCTGGGCAAAAAAATCCAAAAAAAAAACGTATCTGTTAAAGGTTTTTGGGATAATAAAAGGTATTTTTTGCACCTTTCAATTCACCTGTTGGGGGAAAAAGAAAAAGCTGTTTTAAGATTTACGTGATGCTGCGTCAAAGAACAGTCTGGGGGCCCAAAAACAAAAAAAAACGTAACTGTTATGTTTTGATTTTAAAAAACTTTTAATTTTTTTCAACCCTTTTAATTCACCCGTGGTGAAAAAGAATTGCTGTTTTAAGATTTACGTAGTCTGCGTCAATGAAAAAGGACTGGGTGTCCAAAAGTAAAAAAAAAAACGTAAAATGTTAGTTTTGAATTAAAAAATGGGGATTTTTTGGACCTTTTTCAAACACCCGTGGTGAATATAGAATTTGCTGTTTTAAAAATTTAAAGTTTTGCTGCGTCAAAAGAACAATGCTGGGGGCGCAAAAGTCAAAAAACCCCGTAAATGTTATGTTTTGATAAAATAAACGGTATTTTTTGCCCCCTTTCAATTCAACCGTTGGTTTTTTATTAAAATTTCTTTTTCTTTTAAAATTTAAAGTAGATGCTGCGTCAATGAAAAGTACTGGGGGGGCGGGGAAAAGTCAAAAAAAACCGTAAAATGTTATGTTTTTTAAATTAATAAACATATTTTTTTTCACCTTTCAAATTTACCCGTGGTGAATATAGAATTTCTGTTTTAAGATTTACGTAGGCTGGTCAATGAACATTACTGGGGGCGCAAAAATCAAAAAACACGTAACTGTTAAGGGTTTTTATATAATAAACCCATATTTTTTGAAACCCTTTTAAATTTTTCCTGGGTGAATATGAATTCGTTTTTAAAAATTTCTTAGATGGCTGCGTCAATGAACAATTCTGGGGGGGCAAAAATCAAAAAAAAACGTAACTGTTATGTTTTGATATAAAAACTGTTTTTTTTTTTTCCCCCCCTTTCAAAAAACCCCGTGGTGAATAAGAAAAGCTTTTTTTAAAAATTTACGTAAAATGCTGCGTCAATGAACAGTCTGGGTGCGCAAAAAATCAAAAAACACGTAACTGTTATGGTTTTTTTTTAAAAAAAACCCGTATTTTTTTGCACCTTTCAATTCACCTGTGGGAATTTAGAATTTCTGTTTTTTGATTTTTCGTAGAAGCTTTCGTCAATGAACAGAAATTTGGGGGCGCAAAGTCAAAAAACCAAAGTTTAAATGTTATTTTTTGATATAATAAACGGTTTTTTTGCACCCTTTTAATTTTACCCGTGGTGAATTAGAATTGCTGTTTTTTAAAATTTTCGTAGAGCTGCGTCAATGAAAGTTCCCGGGGGGGCCCAAAAATAAAAAAAAAACGTAAAAAATTTTTGTTTTGATATTTTAAAAAAGGTTAAATTTTTTGCACCCTTTAATTTTAAACCCTTTTGGGAATAAGAATTGCTGTTTTTAAAATTTTCCCAAGATGCTGAGTCAATGAACAATGCTGAATTTTGCAAAAGTCAAAAAAAACGGGAACGTTAAGTTTTGATATAATAAACGGTTTTTTTTTCCCCCCTTTCAAATTTACCTGTGGGGAAATAGAATTGGTGTTTTTAAAAATTTTGGGAGTGTGGGTGCGTCAATGAACGTACTGGGGGCGCAAAAGTTTAAAAAAAAAACGTAAAATGTTATGTTTTTATATAATAAACTGTATTTTTTGCACCTTTCAATTCACCTGGGGGGGAATATAGAATTTCTGTTTTAAATTTAAAGTAGATGCGCTCAATGAACCGTAAATGGGTTTCGCAAAAGTCAAAAAAAAAAACGTAATGTTTTTTGGGTTTTATTAAAAAAAAAGGTATTTTTTGGGACCTTTTTAAAATTTACCTGGGTGAATATAGAATTTTCTTTTTTTAAGTTTTTCGTTTGATCTGCGTCAATTTAACAGTACTGGGTTCGCAAAAATCAAAAAAACATAACGTGATTTTTCGTCGATACAAAAGGAAATTTTTGGGGAACAAACAAAACCCGTGTGCTACAAAAATTGCTGGGTTGTAAAATTTTTGTGCAAGGGGAAATATCAAAAGTTTACAAAAAATTTAAAAAGAAACCTATTTAAATTTTAAACTGAAAAAGTGGAGTTTTTTCAGCAAAAAAATGGACCTGCAGTTACTAAAATGAAGTTTTTCCAATATAAGTTTTTGGGGTGCCCCCTATCCAGGAAAAATTTCAATAGCAAACGTTAAAAAATAAAGATTTTCCACTACAAGTCTTTCACTAATTTTTGGTGAACTTTATCCCAAAGTTCTTTTTAGATAGAGCTTGTCTGTGTTGCCCGCGGGGCCCCCCCCCCACCCCCCCCCCCCTCCCCAAACCCCCTTTTGAATTTACAGGGGGTAGATGTGCTTTTAAAAATTTTCTAGTAACTACATAAAAATTTTTCCAAAACTCTAATTAACTAAATTGGACGGGTAAAAAGCTAAAAAATAGAGGTTTTTCTCTGTCAAAAAATAGACTAATTTTTTGCTGAGCTGTTTTTTTCCCCAGACAGAGCGCAGGTCCCTTTTCCCTATGAGGGCGGTGAGGACAGAGGCTGAAAAAGGGGAAAAGCTGTTTATGTAAAAACGAGGTATTTTGATTTTTCCAGCCAATCGAAACCCTAAAACACCAAATCATGACGTTGCCCACACATGTCACCCCGCCTATTTTGTAATTTTGATTTGGGGGGCCGCCAAAAATTAAAAGGAAGCGCCCAAAAAGGCGCCCCATTTAAAAAGATGATGCTCCGATTTTAACCTTAAATTTTCGCATGATCTGGAAAAATTCGAAACACCAAAAAAAACCTTGCCGATTTCAAACTTTGTCGATAAAAAACGCTCAACACTACTCACCACAAAACCGGAAAGGGATATCACCTTCAAACTTTTTTTACTCCTGTCCCCCCCATAAAAATTTTTTTACCATTCTTCTTTTAGTACCCCGGGCTCTTCAGTATCGGCTATCTTTTTTTTTTGGACTTGTTCCCAAATTTTCCCTTGACATTTCCCGTACATTACTATTAGTAGGCTTTTAAACCCCTTCATTCCCCCATTTCTTTATATTTTTACTTTATAAAAATTCCCCTCGCCCCATTTCCCACCGAAACTTTTCTTTTTTTAGTTTTATTATCAACCATCTTATTGGAAAGCCTTTTTGGTTTTTATACATCTAAATGGTAAGTATGCAAAGGGCTCAAACCCACAATCTTTTATTCCAAAATTTGCTTTAAAATTCCCCCTTTTTCCGATTTAGTCCACAAACAATTTTTAATTTTTACTATACTACTTTCTATATGGCCTTTCTTGAAACCCTTTTTTTCCCTCCCTCCTTTTCCTTTTTTCCTGGGTTTTTCTCTCTCAAAAAAAATGCTCCCCTATAAAATTTTTTTATTCCTCCTCCCCCTCTTTTTTTCCCCAGAAAAAACCCTAGCACTATACTCTGTTTCTTTGTACCCAAATTTCTATGAAAAAAGTATTATGTTAAACGGACCCCATATTTTTTCATTCCCAGGGTTTTTTTTATTAATTGATAAATAACACTTTATTTGGAGGGCAGGGATTTTCTGAACCCGGTTTTTTGGCAAAAATATTTTAATTAGACACACCTGGGGAAAAAATTTTTTTGAACACACCAGAAAAAACCCTGCTTCTGTGTTAACATCATGGGGGAAAAATCAAAAAGGGAATTTAGCTAAGACATCAGGAAGGGAATTGTTTAAATTTTCACAATTTTCCCGAACATTGATATATGTTGTCCATTCAAAACCCTTTTCCCCCTAGAAACACCCCACCTATTTTTCCCCCTATTTCCTGGTGTTTCGTGACCAAACTCACTAATTTAAGTTACGGGGGAAAAAATTCCCAAAAAAGCTTCCAAAGACTTTACATAAACAAATGGACGTCCCAAATTGTTTAAAAGGGATAGTAATTTCCCCGTGTATGGAAACTTTTTAATTTGCAGAAAGTAATACAAATTTTCCTTTAAAAAATTTTCTCTTTTTTCCGGGGATTTGGCAAAAATAAAAAAATTTTAAAAAGTTAAAAAAAGTTTGGCCCAAAGAAAAAAACCAAGTCAATTTTTTTCCCAGGGATCATCCTAAGCCCTGATCTCAAACCTTTTGAAATTATGGGGAAAACTGAAAAAGGCAGGTTTCGAGCAAGGTGAAACCTACAAAAAATGGCTCAGTTACACCAGTTTTTGCCCGGAGGAAAAGGGGCCCAAAAATTTTCCCACCCAAAAATTTTTGAGAAGCTTGTGGAAGGATTTTAATGTTTGACCCCAAGTCCTGCAGTTTAAGGGCAATGCTACCAAAAATACTAATGAAAAAAGGATGGAAAATTTTGACTTTGGGAGAAATAAAAAAATTTCCCTTTAAAAAATTAACTCTCCCCATTATTCTGGTATTTTGGCAAATATAAATCATTTTTGGGTCCTAATTGACCTAAAAAGGGGAAGGTTTTTTCTGATTTCAGTCAATTTGGAGAAAAAACTGCAATGGGGGTTTTTATATAGTTTAAAGGAAACTTCCCGGGTTTCAACTTAATTTTTTCTGTCCACAATGTCCCGAAATATTGTGATTTTGAAATATTTTTCAATATAATACCCTTTCCCCCCCGAGGGGCTAAATTTATTCTTAAAAATTTTAAAAAATTTAAAAGGGTTTTTTAGTTTATTTTTTTAGTGGGGCGCCTTTTAAAGACAAAACCCAAATTTTTTTTTCAGGGGGTACTTTCCCAAAATGGGGAAAAAAGAACATTTTTTTTTGGAAAAACGCTTTAAGGAAAATTTTTTTTTTGTTTTAAAAATTTAAGTTTTCCTCTAAAAGTCCGTTTTTCCCCTTTTTTTCCCCCGTTGAGCCGATATATTCTTACTTGATGTTAAAAACATAATGAAACCACTACAAATTTTATACACCCGGGAAAAATATCGACCTTCGAAATACAAAAACCTAATTTACCCCCCAAGAGGGGACCAACCCCTAAAAAATAACCCCCCCTCCCAAAAAAAATGGGTAATTTGGGTTTTTTTATTTTTTAAACCCCAACATTTTTCAATTTTGGGGGGTTTTCCCCGTACAAATTTTAACTTTGGGCAAAGGCCAACCTTTTAAAATTTCATTTTGTCCCACAAAACAAAGCCCCGATATTGTAAAGTAATGAAAAATAAAAAAAGTTAGGGGTCTAGAAAAAGGGGGGGGAAAAAACAAAAACAAAAATCCCCAAAAAAGGGAGCCCAAATAAAGGGGGTTTAAAAAAGTGGGGGGGAGCCCGTTAAGACTGTTTTTAGGTAGGTTTAAGGGGTTTGGGGATTACAGACTGAATGCCACGTGGGAAAAACCTTCCCGCAGGGGGGGGTTGGATCATTTTTTAAAAAAATTTTTTTAGGGAAAACACTATGGAGCAAAGGAAAAAAAAAGGGGGCCAAAAGGGGGGAAAAAAAGTTTGATTTTATTCAAAGAAACATTATTTTTTTGGTTTTGATATGGTTTTAAATTTATATTATATATGCATGTCCCTGTGTGAAGGCAATTTTGGGTGCCTGTTTCGTAAATGACAAAAGAATATTTAAGTAATAATTTCTTGGAGGCTTCTTTTTACCTTATTTTTCCTCAAGCTATAGGATAAAAGGGTTTAGGAAAAGGGGTAAAAAACTCCAAAAATCGAGACGTATATTTTACATTAAAATTAAAACCTTTTCGTTTTCCCCCGTACATGGTCCCTACATGTCCCAAAAAAACCTTTAACACCACAGTGAGGTGGGGGGGCGCAAGTGGGAAGGGGTTTAGATCTACCAGCATGGGAAATTTATTTTTAATATAGAAAAAAAAGGGTGCAAATATAAGAGACCCCAATTAAAATTTAAATTTGGGAAGAACAGTGTTAAAAAACTGATTACAAATATAGCTATCCTAAAAAAGAGAGGTTCCCCAAACTAGATCAAAGGGCAGCCGAATCCACAAGCAAAATGAACAAGAATTCCTTTGTTTTACAAAAAGACGAGAGGCCTTAAAATGGGTTGGGGAAACCCCAGAAAGGATGAAGCTTCCCCCCCCACAAAATGAATGTAAGGGATTTTAACCCCAATGCCAAACCCCCCCTAATGGTGGTATAATATAAGGGCAGGATAAGCAAAATAGCGGTTTATTAAAGGCCCTCAAAGGGAAAAAGCATGGGATTTAAACCCTCCAAAGGAAAAAGGGCCTTTTTCAAAACTGTGTCAAGCGCCCATTTACGAAAAACCTTTTCCCCCTTCGCAATAGAAACAAATAGCATTTTTGGAAGATTGCACGATGAATAGCACAAATCCAGGAAAGACAAATTACAAAGAAAGTAATACATGGGGGTTTTTCATTTGGGGCCGACATGATGGTGAAGATCAGGAAACTGTTTCCCCAAAATGGTCCAAAATTTTAAATGAGAAAAAAACCGATTTAAAAACCAAACACAAATCTGTAAGTTCTTGGAAAACCCCAAAACCCGGAGGAAAAACTTTTTGGAAAGTTTGATTTTTCCTGTGCAAGTCAATTTTTTGGGTCCCTTGGCCCTTGGGGATATACAAAAAAACAAGTGATAGTTTTTTAAAGTATATAAAAGTATTTTAAATATTTGAGGGATCTTAAAAAATAAAATAGAAAAAAATATCCCCATAAAACAAAAATCCTAAAGGGAGAAAAGTTATTAACCTCGTTTGTCAATTTTTTATATTTTTTGGATACCCCCCTAAATGTTGCCTTTTGGGTTTGGGTCAATGTCAAATTTGACCTAATTCAGAAAGCTTTGATTTGTGCTGGCCCAATTCAACTCTTTGCGATATTTACCAATAAATCAATTGTTGGGGTGGATCCTCTGTGCCAACCATGAGATTTGGTGTTGGGACCTTGCAGGGAAGTAGAGTCCAAGGAGCTCCTGGTCTTCACCCTTATCCACTGCGAGGGAGTTTGGACTCTGCTGCAAGTGTGCTCCCACGTTGTTAACCCCGGTGTGGTCACTCGCAATGACGTCTCGTGTGCAGGTGAGGTACAGCAGAGTGTGGCAAAGGCGTAGCCAGGCCAAGAGCGCTAGGTCAGGGCAGGTGGCAGTCTACCATGGTTGGGAACAAAGGCAGGAGATCAGGACATGTGCTGAAATGGAAATGGAAAACGTAGCCAAATGTCAAGCCGGACAGCCATACATGAAAATTAACTTAGCTCACACCATAATGCACCAAAAATCTGGCAAGACGATGGGGGAGTTAACTCCTACAAATACCTACAGATGACAGGTAATTAGACAGGAAAAATGAGTTGTGTATGCAGCCAGAGAAATAAACTGGCCTCTTAAATTGCCAAGCGCGTGCATTCTTCTGTGGAGCACTAGAAGGACTGGGGGACATTGTACAGTTAGATATAGGAGTGTGTCTGAGGCCTGGCAGGTGGCACACATCATGGGGGGAAACGAGTGCGACCCCATGACATGAATTATGACATACCCTAACACAAAATTAGGCTTAGGGTTACATTTTTTGTTACTGGCTTTAAAGGTATAACTTACCTTACCCAAGGCTTCTGGTCCTGCTGCATCTGACATTGCTTCCAATCTAAGGTCACAAAGATGTGCCGTTTGGTCAATTTAGGGATAGGATTTCACTTACAGTCAGGATTAAGGCCAGGTTTAAGGTAGGGTCTGACAGATAAACTTTAGGTTAAGGTGTCCTAAACCAAAACATTTTCACTGGTTTGATCAAATCAGTTTCAAACCCAACTGGAACATATTGGAGAAACACTACATATCATTACCTTATCAAAGACAAATCAGGAATCAGAATTAAAATTAGGTGAATCAGATCAAATACAAATGACTAGACATATTTAGAGAGGATATTGAAGAATTCCATCCTATTTATACCTAAGACATGTAGTTTGCTTTGTGTAGTTTATATGGCACATATGTAAAGGGGATAAAGCGCATAACATAAAAAAACAAATACAATAACATAGAAAACTGATACAAAGTCAGAGGACCTTTCCTACAAGGGCTTACAATTTACAAGGGAAGGAGGAAGGGGACTGCAAAGTAAGGTTTTAAAGGTCGCTTTTATGGTCAGGAAGAATCTTTTTGGTTCCAGAGTATGAGGGTCACAGAGATTTTCTTTGGGATGTAGAAACAGGGTCGACTTGAGGAGAGACAAAAATGAAAAACTT